>JABMCL010003362.1:12500-32500 GCA_018857735.1 Alviniconcha marisindica | reverse complement strand
GACTTAACCTGTCCCACCTGTACAGACTGAACCTGTAGTCTCACCTGTACAGACGTAACCTGTCCCACCTGTACAGATTTAGCCTGTCCCACCCTTACAGACTGAACCTGTCGCACCTGTACAGACTGAACCTGTCGCACCTGTACAGACTGAACCTGTAGTTACACATGTACAGACCTAACCTGTAGTCCCACCTGTACAAACTTAACCTGTCCCACCTGTACAGACTGAACCTGTAGTCTCACCTGTACAGACTGAACCTGTAGTCTCACCTGTACAGACTGAACCTGTCCCACCTGTACAGACTGAACCTGTCCCACCCTTACAGACTGAACCTGTACTGAGTCACACCTGTACATACTCAGTGAACCTACGGTCTTATCTGTACAGACTGAACCTGTACAGACTGAACCTGTAGTCACACCTGTACAGACTGAACCTGTTCCACCTGTACAGACTGAACCTGTTCCACCTGTACAGGCGGAACCTGTCCCACACAACAGCCGCCTTAAACGGTAAAAAATGAGATGCAGAACTAGAACACTTATCTGCTTTTCGTTGAGCTATGTTGTTTCAGTCGTATTCAGTGGTTGGAAGAATGTTGGCATGACAATTAGCTCCACTAAAAGCAGACAATTGCTCTAGTTCTACATCTCGTTTAACCGGCTATAGTTTTATGTGCTGTTTTGTAGCTGGACGATAAAAAGGATTACCCAGAAAATTCACCTGTTGCGTTTTGTTCTAATAAATAGCGTTCTTTTGAACCTTTCGTAAACAGTCGTACTTGTTTCAGATTTCTTTTTTTCTTTTTTTCTTTCTTTCTTTCTTCTTCTTCTTCTTCTCTTCTTTCTTTCTTCTTCTTCTTCTTCTTTTTTAATCGTGCGGGAGAAAAAGAACAACTCGGCTCTCCGGCCGTAAGTAAGGGCATGCTTGTTTGGCCTCAAAAAGATGATACTATAGTTGACAAATCGGAACTGAAATTTGCAGAGAAAAACAGACACTCATATCACAAATAAAAACAAAATCAACAAACAAAAAACAAAACCCCACATGATTTGACGAGAACAAGAGCTCTGTCTCTGCGCTTCGCGGATTCAGTCACGGCGTGTAATAAGGGGAGTGCACAAAAACTATACAAAGCAGAATGATCAAATGAGAGTGCTTTCCCTTATGCCTGTTTTGTCGACTCTTCTTCTTCGTCAGCATTGATCATCTTCAGTCGTAATTAATTAATACCAGAGATCTGTCCATGGCAATTCTGAAATATGTTTACCTCAAACAAGACTGTAGTATCTATAAATTTAAAAACAATCAATCAACTTGTTTGCATGTCTCGCCTAAATGCTTAGTCATTTTCGCTTAAGGCTGGCGATCAGTCTGATTTGAAATTAAGTTACTATAATTGTAATTACTGAGCCAAACCACCATGTTCCATACGACACAGATCCTTCAGTACTTGACGTAACAGTCATAAAGAGTTCTAACCAGGATAGGACTGCACGCTGACACAGGTCTACAAAAGCCACACATACTGGTCTGTGTCATGAGTGTAACAGCATTTATCGATCGAACAGTATGCACGTGCTATGACCCAAAGATAAGCATAACTTTGTAAAAACGGTATTAATATAGAGATCCCACCCCCCCACCCCTTCCCTCCCCGAAAATTTCGTTGCAAGAAGCGAATAAATTGACATAATCTACAAAGAGAATACGTGAATCGCAACAGGTCTGTGGCACGAGTATTGCTATTTTTTTTAATGCTCCGGTTGCGTCGTCTGCACTTCCCGCAGCTGTTGTCTGCAGCAAGCAGCATCCGCATCTCGATTCCGATTCGAACTTTTACATTGGAAACGAACAACTTCCGGCCTACGATTTGGCATCAGAGGAAACCGGAGAAAAAATTCTTGTATTTGAACAATTTTCAACATTATTTCATGGCGTGAGTGTTATACCCACTTTTGTTCATGTTTCTTGCAACAATGAGTCGTGTGTTTGAGAGTGAGAGACGTGTTGCTGACCACAGTTTCTTCCGATGTCGGCTGCCCATCAGCTTCATTTGACCTGTTGAAAACAAAAAACAAATGTTCACAATTTTTAGACACCCTTTTGGAATGTTTACTAAGCCAACGAACACAGTCGCATTGTATTCATAGATATTCAGGTCTGTCTTGCTTGTGTCAGACAGCTAGCAAATGTACATGTACAGTGACAGTTTAGGCTCGCCTCGCTGTTTTTGTGAGCGCAGAACCTGGCAGACGGCATCTCTCAGTCTCAGATCGTATGATAAAATAGCAGTAACGGGATTCAAGCGAACGAGTTGAGTTGGCGTAGCAGTAAGACGTTAGCTGGTAAGCAGAAGGACCACGGTCGATTTCACTTCGGCTTTCCTCTCTCTTAAAAGGTTGTAGTTTATGGACACAGGCTTTGTGACTTTCAAGTCCATCACAGTCATAAATGGAACATTAAAAGAGCTCACGACGCTGCCTATCCTAAAGCACAAGCCATTCTGATGGTGACACTGAGTCGACTGACAGTCCTGTGTTACTCAACTGGGTAATATCCAAGGAGATGGTGTGACATTCATATAGAATCATAAAGTTAAACGCCATTTTGGCCCACAATTGCACAAATGTCATCAGAATCACTCAAACAGGGTCATTTCTAGTGAATGAAGCCAACATTTGCAACAAATATGACTTTGATTACATTTACAATCTGTAATTTGTAAATAGGTGAGCCCTCAGTACACAGTCAACTGTTTTGCCCATGTCAGTACACAGGAAGCCAGCATAGTTACTCAGAAACTAGATCCAGATCAAATGTCTGAAAGGAGCATACACCCACTGAAGGACACAAAGATAATATTAATAAAACTCAGGTTCTGTTGCAAATTTGGGGGTTATTCACTTCCATTAGGATGATTTTGATATTTGTGACCCAAGATGGCATCTAATATGTCCCAGGAATTTTCAGCTGTCTCCATGGATATTATGATTATCTAAACTGTTGGGTTACTATACACTAATAAAGTATACTCTCCCTCTTCCCCATCTCCTGGGATCACAGTCTCCACCAGTACCTCTTCTGAGACAACTCTGTGTTAAACATATTTAACCAACCAATCAAGCAAACATGGAGGAAGGAACTATTTAAAAAAAATAAAAAATTATACCCTGACAGCCATGATGGTTATCTTATATGATGATGAAAACAGAGGTGGATCAGGTTAAATCCTAGAACAGTGGCAACAGATGTGGGCAGGCTTCTTTTGTACTTTTCTGAAGAAACCAGTCAGTTCTGTGCCTTTCTCAGTTTCTGAGAAAATCATGTGAAAAGCAAAACTGCCACTTCTGATTAATGTTATTATAGTTTTTCTATTGACAGCTGTGCATCTTTAGGCTAAATCAGTAAATGATACTTTGGTTATGGTAAACTGATGCAGAAAATGACGTGAAAATTATTGATTTTACAAGTACTGTCCTAGGATTTAACCCATGAAACAAATCGTTTCAGTGTAGGTGCAAACTTCATATCAAGTTAATCAACATGAAAATGAACTCTGGATTTTATGCCACCCTCGTCGGATTAAACCCATGAAACAAATCTTTGCGCTTAGTGCTAACTTAATCAGGAATCACACTATTTTTTTTATTTTTTTAAACTGCATACCTCATAGTCATATATATATGCAAACATGTGAAAACAACACGTATTGATGAATCAATCATATTTGCGTCCATGTAATTGTAAAAAGTTAAAAGTGGCGATCTTACCGCCCCTATGCCCACCAAATGACCTGAGCACTGCTGTCTCCTAGTCCTACATAAGGTCCAGGGCTGCCAGTGAGCTTCTGCCATCAGTGCTTTTGTCTGGGTCTCTCAGTTCTGATCCAAGCTCTAACAGACTAACTAGATCTACTGGTCTTGGTTCAGTTTTGTCATGTAAAGCCCCTTGGCACAGCATGCAAATGAACTTCAAGAAAATGGTAAAAGTAACAGCAACAGTTGCTATTTTTGCTGATACAGTGATAGGCCTGATGCAAAATCGTATGCAGATTCTCTGTGTGTGTGTCACTGTGTGTCACTGTGTGTGTGTGTGTGTGTATGTGTCACAGTGTGATCTGTGTGTGTGTGTGTGTGTGTGTGTGTGTGTGTGCTGATCCAGGGTTAATGTGTTTGTTCCTGGTGTCAAGTGTGGACTATATTTATAGAACTTGGAAGTGTATACAATGATATACAAAATAGTTTAAAAGCTGTATGCAGTTTACTCTAACTATTGTCAAACTCGTTTAATTTCTGATAATATAATTATTCTGTTCTTCATCTTAATAATAATACTGGCCCTTGTTTCTTTGCCCCCCCCCCTCCCCCCCCACCACCCCTGTCCCCCCCTGCCCACCCCCTTCCGCAACCCTGGTATATATATAAACCTCTTGTTCTATTGTTGACTAGGTTACCCGCCCCCCCCCCCCCCCCCCCCTTTTTTTTTCTCCCCTTCTTTTTTTTCATGATGTTTACTATACCCAGTTTACATAATGTGCATCACTTCAGCCATTGTGAGGGATGTTGTGCTCATTGTTCTGTAGAGCTCTCAGGTATTGTGTTATCATTTCCCATGGGAAGAATCCCAGCTGAGATAGTTGATTTTATTTACATATTATCATAATTATGATTCTGAGTTCAATCCAAGGTTAAAAATGCTGACACTAATGACATGCTGATTACCTGATGGTGATTCTGATAGTAGTAGCTTCACCTAGGAACTGAATGCAATCAGCTGTCATTGATGATCATGCGCTTTATTCCCGCAGTCATTTGAGTGTAAATTATTCAAGTCACAATACACAGGTGGGTGATAGTACTAATAGTAATACTGATAGCACTAATAGTAGCACATGTTGTACATGACCTTAACATCATAATAATAATAATAATAAATAATTATTCTTATAAAGTGCTATTCTCTAACCAGAGTTAAACTCACTGCATTGTTCGAACGTCTTATGACAAAAACCACATTAAGCTATATTTCAACAAACAGAACCTTAAATATTGTAGTTCACCATTATCGCCTATCAAACAATAACTCAGGGGTCGCGCTGCCTTTTAGAGATTTGCATCAACTGACATGAAACATTAGGTATTTTGTGTCTGTGGCATGAAAAATACGTATGTACAGCATAACCTAGACTTAAGGCATATATTACAAAGCTAAAAATGATGGAGCAACCTGATTGTAGCTCATGGTCTGTAACGTGAGCAGACCAAAATAGTAAAAAGAAGGTCTATCCGTACACCAAACATCCATTCCCAAAACAAGTTTGAATAGTTCAGAACATCTTTGCGGCATCATTTTTAGAGGATGAACTGCAGCAGACGATGTCAGCAAACCCAGTTCTTGTCTACTGCAGGATTTAGTAACATGTATACATTAATAATCAATACTGGGCCAGCCAGCCATTGTGTGATTATAACCCTGTTAGGGGTCTACAGATTCATATGGGGTTTGATCGCCTTTACCTGATTGTTTCAAAGTCACAGGTGTTTCATGGTTAAACGACCTACAGATTGTGGCTTTTAGATTAGTGTCCTCTGTACATAGTGTAAATGCTGTGACTGGTTTGTATTTAAATTTAAAGATAATTAACACCTTTCAACTCTGGTTTTGCACTTGAATACGAGTTGTCTTATTACTAATCCTAGCGTATTTGGACTTCTTGATTTAAGATGCCTCACTGGTGTTAAATAGATGTTAGAAACGGACTTCGACGAGTAGTGGTTAGTGAGATCATAATACAAGGACTTCCGTGAGCAGTGGTTAGTGGGATCATAATACAAGGACTTCCGTGAGCAGTGGTTAGTGGGATCATAATACAAGGACTTCCATGAGCAGTGGTTAGTGGGATCATAATACAAGGACTTCCATGAGCAGTGGTTAGTGGGGTCATAATACAAGGACTTCCATGTATAGTGGTTAGTGGGATCACATAATACAAAGACTTCCATGAGCAGTGGTTAGTGGGGTCATAATACAAGGACTTCCATGTATAGTGGTTAGTGAGATCATAATACAAGGACTTCCATGAGCAGTGGTTAGTGGGATCACATAATACAAGGACTTCCATGAGCAGTGGTTAGTGGGGTCATAATACAAGGACTTCCATGTATAGTGGTTAGTGGGATCATAATACAAGGACTTCCGTGAGCAGTGGTTAGTGGGATCATAATACAAGGACTTCCATGTGTAGTGGTTAGTGGGATCATAATACAAGGACTTCCATGAGCAGTGGTTAGTGGGATCATAATACAAGGACTTCCGTGTGTAGTGGTTAGTGGGATCATAATACAACACACCATCAAAGATCACAGCTGGCGTGACATCACCTGATCATCAGATGAGCACACACCTCTCGTGCCAGACATGGTGGGGGTAGCTCTGTGGCTAGAGCGCTGGACTCGTGATCGAAAGGTCTTGCGTTCGAGTCCCAGAAGGAGCAGTGGAAGGAGTTTCTTCTCTGTGGTCAGCTTTCTGTGCTGACTCTTTTATTGGTATCCTTTCCACCTCTGTGTTACTGAGGCAGCACATAAATGATCCCAGTCATTCTGCCAAAAGTGCAAGTTACAGGTTACAGCTAAACATACATTCACCGTACATATTTGGCTTTGCATGAAGTAACACAAACTGGTGCATGGTTGTATGGTGTACACCGAAAGTGCCAAGGCGGCAGCAGTTTCACATGGCACCAGCCCTGTAACAAGCAAACAGCACTGTAAGTACACCACTTCAGTGGATATTCAAAGCATGCTATAAAAAATGACAGTCACTCATTTGGAATCAAATGCAACAAAAACGCAATGAGTCTGCTGGAGAGTGGAGACTAATGCTACACAAAAGCAATCATCCTCATCACCAGTGTACCACAGGGGAGTTAGGTCATGTAGTAATGTTGCACAATTTGTGTACTGAAATGAGCAAGTGTTCACTTTACAAGTAACAAGAGAGAGAGAGAGGGAGAGAGAGAGTCAAGTACTTCTCTATTCCATTTAAAGGAAAATGTGGGTGCCATGCATGAATAACAAACAATCAACATGTATAAAAGATTTATATTTCAAGAGTGTTCAGGAACATACACTGCAGGTAAAATAAATATCATAAGCATTATTAAAGAGAATATAATATATATATTATAATTATGTATTAAGGAAATGCTCTGTAAAATAAACAGTATCACACACATTAATATGATTGATGTAATTTATAATAGGCACAAGTACAGTATTAGTAATCACTATTCTCATCCTATCCATTCACATGCACACAACATCTGATATAATTATAATACTTAATAGGCACATGTTTAATTTTCACAATTTTTTATGCTATCCACTCATACCCACACCCACATCCAGACACCCCTCATCCCCGCCCACCATGCACACACACACACACACACACACACACACACACACACACACACACACTCCCCCCATCCCCACTACACACACACACACACACACACACACACACGCACATGCATTATGCATGCAGGTGTGCATAAGTATGTGTGTGTGTGTGTGTGTGTGTGATACTGCGTGTATGTGTAGCCGTACTGTGAAAATTAATTCAGGCATGCTCTTGCCATTGCAGTGTGACAAATGTGACACTTGAACAATGCTGAAGTTTGGACCTATTGATTTCCCCAAAGACCTGTGTGGTGTAGATTGCCTTTTTTTCTTTCTTCCCCAGGCTGCGCTGGTAAGGTGACCTGAGCCATTGTCCCTATGTACTTCTAGTCCTGCTATTGTGCTGATCAGTAAATCGTCACTCATGAAACCTGGTTTTGTAAATTTACATGGAAAAGATCACTCCTTGATTTAACAATAACAATAACAACAATAACAATATACTTTATTCATCCCAGCAGGAAATTAAAGCTGTCGTCCGATTGCACAGTGAAGAGTAAGTAAGTTGGTGTTTTACGTCCAGTCAGCCAGTGCGGTTATATCAGGGCGATGCACAATGAAGGACACATCTCAATAATTCTAAGTCATGAAACACATGCACATGTATACACACTCTTAGACATACGCCCCCTTTCATTAGTGGCTGTGTGGTCATTTAAAAGTGATAAATAATAACGTAATATATATTGATGAACTGTATCAAATTGATCAGTGAGATTTGCTTTGTTTCAGATGACTTCAGATGATTAGCAACATGGGGTGAGTCATCAAGATTAATATCCCTGTCTTGTCAGTGAGTCATTGTAACACTAACAGTATAAGAATCCCCCCTGGATTGTCGAGGCAGATCAAATGTTAGACGCCACAATTCAACATATCTTGAATAGTAAATGATGCAAGGCCCTGTCTCAATTCTCATGCATGTTAAGTGAGGTCGTAATGACCATCCTCATTCTTTTTTTTTCAAGCCTTTGTTGAGCGGATGTTCAAGCGATGCAATAAGCATGCAGAATATATAATCGTTTTTAATGCTGGTGGTTGGAACTGTTGCATTTCTTCTGTTGTCATTGTTATGCATTATGGCTTCTCTTCCCTTCGAAGGCGTCATTTAACTATATTATGTATTGAACAACAACAACAAAAAGAGGGATTTTTGAAGAAAAAATAGTTTTTTTAAACTCTCTGAAATATTCCCACTTACGTAAAGTACACAGTTGACTCCGCTGATCTGAACTGCCTTTGCAGCACAGTACTTTCAGTGACACTGCTCCTACATTATCAGTCAGTGTGCTGTACATTTCACTGTAGTGTAAGCTGAACTGAACTGAACTGAATGTTGACTGGGCATCTGTAGTGCTGTTACCAACGAACATTCTCAGCATTCTGACGGCTGCTGTTTAGCTGTTATGACATACATGTATGTGCTACTGTAGCAAATCAAGTAGCAAATCTGTTTCAGTATGAGTCATTTTAGCATTCACTCTTCACTTGAGGTGTTAGAAGGGTGCTTGTGAAGTGCATATAACTGCATGATTACGTACATCTGTTGGTTTGGCCAAATGGAAAGACGTTTGTGTGCTTAGCTGTGAGCAGCCACAGAGCCAGGTTCAGTTCTGCTGTTGCTCTTTCTGCTGTTGCTTGCCTATGGTGTCAGGTTTCTATAAGCTGTGGTTTGTGTACTGTGGTTTTCTGTTCTGAGCGAGCGAGCTGCTGTCTTCATCCATCTCAAGTCTCAGTTTGCTGCCTGTTTTAAGCTGTGTAAATTTAGCTTTGCATAGTCAGAATGCTTGTGTGTGCAGGTGCCTCTGTGTGTGTGTGTGTGTGTGTGTGTGTGTGTGTGTGTGTGCGCGTGCATGAATGCGTGCGTGCATTTGTGTGCACGTGTCTGTGCTTAAGATAGTCTCTATGGACAAGATTTTGTACTTTACAAATACTTTGATTACTATTTTATTGTTATTATTGTTATTATTATTACTCATTTACTGTCTTGTGTTGTAACAGACTTGTGTTGTAACAGAGAGAAATATTTAACAGAGAGCATTGAATTTCACTCTCAGTTGATGAGGTGAATGTGTCATATATATATGTATATATATACGAAGACACTGGAAGACACTGACAAACACTGTCAGATTTCAAACCCTTTCTCTCAGAATCAATACACCCTGCATTGCCTTGGAAGTGTCTCCTGTTTTTGCTTTGGAATTTACTTCTTGTTGTGATGGGCAGCAGACAGTTGAGACAGGCCGATCCCTTAAACTCATCAACAAGAAGGCCTGTTTCCTGAGTTGGCCCTTTGTAGCCTGACACTTTGACAGGCCTCAATGGATCCTATGGAGTCAATGGAAAGGGGCTTCTGACCTTGTTGTCTGTGGCAGCAGGGGAATGTGTCTGCTGTCTGTACTGGAAGAAGGAATGTGTCTGTTTGCTGTCTGTACTGGAAGAAGGAATGTGTCTGTTTGCTGTCTGTACTGGAAGAAGGAATGTGTCTGTTTGCTGTCTGTACTGGTAGAAGGAATATGTCTGTTTGCTGTCTGTACTGGAAGAAGGAATGTGTCTGTTTGCTGTCTGTACTGGAAGAAGGAATATGTCTGTTTGCTGTCTGTACTGGAAGAAGGAATGTGTCTGTTTGCTGTCTGTACTGGAAGAAGGAATGTGTCTGTTTGCTGTCTGTACTGGAAAACTGGAAGAAGGAATGTGTCTGTTTGCTGTCTGTACTGGAAGAAGGAATGTGTCTGCTGTCTGTACTGGAAGAAGGAATGTGTCTGCTGTCTGTACTGGAAGAAGGAATGCGTCTGCTGTCTGTACTGGAAGAAGGAATGTGCCCATTTGCTATCTGTGCTGGAAAACTGGAAGAAGGAATGTGTCCATTTACTGTCTGTACCAGACCGAATGTGTCAGTTTGCACTGGAAAGTGAATGTGTCTGTTTGCTGCCTGTGCTGGAAAAGGAGTTTGTATGTTTGCTCTGGAAAGGGAATGTGTCCTTTGCTGTCCATAATGGAAGGCATTGCACTTTGCAGTTGCTGTCTGAGAAAGGAATGTGGCTGTTTGCTGTCAGCACAAAGGAATATATTATATGCTGTCAGCTGTCTGTGGGAAGGAAATGTAGCTGCCTGTGGAAAGGAAATGTGGATTGTTTTGTCTGTTGTCAGTGTGAAAAGGAAATGTGTCAGTTTGCTGTGTGAGTGAGTGTGGCTGTTTACTGTCTGTGGAAAGGACATGTTGCTGTTTTCTGTCAGTGGAAAAAAAACATGTGGCTTTTTTATGACTGTGGAAAGGTGTGTGACTGTTTGGTGATATACGGAATGAAAATATGGCTGTTTTCTGTCTCTGCGACTCTGGAAAGAAATTTTGGCTGTCTATGGAAAAGAAATATATATGTGCAGTCTGTGGAAAGGACATGTGTCTGTTTGCTATCTGTGGAAAGAAATGTGGCTGTTTGCTGACTTTGGAAAGGAAATGTGGCTGTTTGCTGACTGTGGAAAGGAAAATGGCTGATTTCTGACTGTCGAAAGAAAATGTGGCTTATGCTTTTGGAAAGGAAATGCAACTGTTTTCTGACTGTGGAAAGGAAATGTGGCTTATGTCTTTGGAAAGGAAATGTGGCTGTTAGCCATCTATGGGAAAGAAATATGTCTCTCTGCTGTCTGTGAAAAGTAAATGTGGCTAATTTCTGTCTATGGAAAGGAGATGTGTCTGTCATCTGTGGAAAAGAAGTATGTCTGTCTGCTCTCTGTTGAAGGGAAATATGGCTATTTTCTGTCCATGGAAAGGACTTTGGGCTGTTTGCTTACTGTCTGGGGAAAGGAATGTAATTTTAGTTGTTGTTGTTTTTAATAGTTTTTTGTCTGTGGAAAGTAAATGCAACTGTTTGCTGTTTGTGGAAAGTAAATGCAACTGTTTGCTGTCTGTGGAAAGTAAATGCAACTGTCTGCTGTCTGTGGAAAGGAAATGCAACTGTCTGCTGTCTGTGGAAAGGAAATCCAGGCAAATGATTGTGGCTGTTTTCTGTCAGTGGTATTTGGACAGGAAATGTGGCTGTTTGCTGTCTGTGGAAAAGAAGTGTGGCTGTTTTCTGACTGTGGAAAGGAAATGTGGCTTATGTCTTTGGATAGGAAATGTGGCTGTTTTCTGACTGTGGAAAGGAAATGTGGCTTATGTCTTTGGATAGGAAATGTGGCTGTGTTCTGACTGTGGAAAGGAAATGTGGCTTATGTCTTTGGAATGGAAATGCAGTTGTTTTCTGACTGTGGAAAGGAAACGTGACTGTTTTCTGACTAGAAAGGAAATGTGGCTTATGTCTTTGGATAGGAAATGTGGCTGTTTTCTGACTGTGGAAAGGAAATGTGGCTTATGTCTTTGGATAGGAAATGTGGCTGTTTTCTGACTGGAAAGGAAATGTGGCTTATGTCTTTGGATAGGAAATGTGGCTGCGTTCTGACTGTGGAAAGGAAATGTGGCTTATGTCTTTGGAATGGAAATGCAGTTGTTTTCTGACTGTGGAAAGGAAACGTGACTGTTTTCTGACTGGAAAGGAAATGTGGCTTATGCCTTTGGAAAGGAAATGTGGCTGTGTTCTGACTGTGGAAAGGAAATGTGGCTTATGTCTTTGGATAGGAAATGTGGCTGCGTTCTGACTGTGGAAAGGAAATGTGGCTTATGTCTTTGGAATGGAAATGCAGTTGTTTTCTGACTGTGGAAAGGAAACATGACTGTTTTCTGACTGGAAAGGAAATGTGGCTTATGCCTTTGGAAAGGAAATGTGCCTGTTAGCCATCTATGGGAAAGAAATATATATGTCTCTCTGCTGTCTGTGGAAAGGACATGTGGCTGCTTGCTGTCTGTGGAAAGGACTTGTGGCTGTTTGCTGTCTACGGAAAGGAAATGTGGCTCTTGTGTGTTCGTGGAATGGAAATGTGGTTGACGTCTGTGGAAAGGACGTATGGCACATTGGCAGGCTGTTTGCTTTCAGTGGACAGGGACAATGTGGCAGTCTGCTGAAATGCAGTCTTTGAAGTCTCACCGACTTGCTAGGGAGAACTTATATTTGTGCAGTGTAAACTTTATTTGTGTCAGCTTTATTTCCATAGTGTAAACTTTATATGTGTAGTGTAATTTTTATTTGTAAACCAAGTCATGTTCATATAATTAGAATAGTACACCGACTGCTTTAGAACAAAACTGTTGAAGAATACAAAATATGCCTGAGCTGCCAGTGTCAGCAGTCAGTTTGTGTGTCTGTCTGGTTGTCTGTCCTGTCAGTTTGTGTATTAGTCTTGTTGTCTGTCCTGTTGGTTTGTGTGTCTGTCTGTCCTGTCGGTTTGTGTGTCTGTCTGGCTATCTCGTACCCATCATTATCATGTTTTTGAGCCACTTGCTTTTGACCCTGGCACCGAATGAATGAATATGCATGTTCTTTCTGTCTCTTCATAGACAACTATCCGTTTGAGTCTCTTCCATGATGGCACGGTTTTGTGAAATAAGAGTATACTTACCATTGGCATTGGATGGCTTCACTTGCAGTACTTACAGTTTATTTCTGTCTCTTCATAGATAACTATCAGTTCGAGTCTCTTCCATGACGGCAGGGTTAGTGAAGTAAGAGTATACTTACCATGGGACGGCTTCACTTGTAGTACTTACAGTTTGTCCTTTCTGTTTCTTCATAGACAATTATCAGTTGAGTCTCTTCCATGACGGCAGGGTTTGTGAAGTAAGAGTATACTTACCATGGGATGGCTTCACTTGTAGTACGTACAGTTACTACTGCAGTGTGCAGACCAAAGGACCTGTGTATATATTTATAGGTCCATGTGTAGACCTGCGGGGTTTGTGAAGTAAGTGTATACTTACCATGGGGTGGCTTCACTTGTAGTACTTACAGTTTGTACTTTCTGTTTCTTCGTAGACAACTATCAGTTGAGTCTCTTCCATGCCCGCACGGTTTGTGAAATAAGAATATACTTACCATGGGATGGCTTCACTTGTAGTACTTACAGTTTGTTCTTTCTGTCTCTTCATAGACAACTTTCAGTTCGAGTCTCTTCCATGCCGGCACGGTTTGTGAAATAAGAATATACTTACCATGGGATGGCTTCAATTGCAGTAATAATAAAAATGAAGAGGATTTCTAGAGCGCCCATCTACCACACAAGGTGGCAGCACAGGGCGCTTTACAATAACACTAACCACACACATACACACACACACACACACACACACACACACACACACACACACACACACACACACACACACACACACACACACACACACACACACAGCGTCGGACGTGGGGATAAAACAGTTTAGAAATAATTATTGTTTCTTCATAGACAACCATCAGTTCGAGTCTCTTCCATGACGGCAGGGTTTGTGAAGTAAGAGTATACTTACCATGGGACGGCTTCACTTGTAGTACTTACAGTATCTACAGCAGGGTGTAGACCTGCGGACAGCGACGGGGCCGCAGATAGATGACGGTAGGGATGATGAGGCCGCCAGCAACATTATCTTATACAGATAACAGGATGCGTGCCCTAGTAGCTCTCTGGCCCCGTCACCTGTGGTTAAGGATCAGAGGTGTAAGGGTTTGTTTCCCGCATAAAGTTGTTCACGTGTCTAGCACTTGACTGCCAGCCTAATGCCCTTTTACTTCTCTTTTGTGCGGGGTGGGCGGGGGCGTGGGTGAGGGAGTTGAGGTTAACCGGTGTCTTCATTGTAGGTCAGCGGAAGCGGTGGTCAGAATAACTGCGCTGAAACGTTTAGTTAGAATTGGTGTTGAAGTGAAGAAGGGCAGGAGGACAGCTCGGATGAGCAGGTCACCACTTCTCCAGTGTCTCATTCACGTTCACGGCGGCCGTGGGTGGTGGTGGTGGGGATTGGGGTGGCGAGATGGTCAGTCCATGGCGTTATGCGGTGCTGATGGCCACCGGTTTCCGACACCTGCTGCTTCGGGCCTGGTGTCCCTCCTTCCGCTTTTCTGAGTGAGTTGGACTTTCCGGTAGATTTACTACCGAAATGAAGCAAGAAACACACAGACGGACAGACAGACAGACAAAGACACTCACGCAAACACACACACGCACGCGCATGCACGCACGTACACTGCACGCACACACGCACGCACACTGCACACAGTCACACACACGCACATTACTGGTGATGGGTTTCGTAGAGAAGAGATAAAAGAAAGGACGAATCGGTGTGCAGAAGACCAAAGGTGGGTTGAACACCCACCTTTGGTCTTCTGCACACCGATTCGTCCTTTCTTGACTTAAAAGAAGAGAGTGAAGAGGCGTCATGCCTGATAGAGACGAAGTGAGTGGAAAATGACACGTACTGCAGGAGTTAGCTAGATCCCAATCAACGCAGTGCATTATAAGGCTCTTTGTAACCGTTACGCTACCTCTGCCTTTGTCCCAGTTTAGCCATTACGTACTCGCAAGTGCTATCTAGAGGCAGCGCTTACCTACAGCGTGTAAAACACTGATAAGCCGTTACACAGATAACACATCTGCACCGATGGTGAGACAATAGCGGGCGTGACCGACGCACCAGCAAGGGACCCTCGACCGATAGCCTCGGTGTTGTGTGATCACGTCTGTGGATGGAAGGTTATTCTGCCGTTGTCGACAGCGTATAGAGATCAGCTGACATTTGCTGTCGCTTTCGCAGTCATCGGGTTGTGAGCCATCAGACACAGTGTACCTTCCGGCGACTCCTGTCGTATTTTCCAGCTGTGAAACGTAGGTAAGGGATGTGATTGGCCGAAGAGGAAATAGTGGATTCCGGCTGTATTTGCTGTACGGATTTGACGACTGGTTCGTGGTAGGAATCGGGATGTATTGACGGAAGGGATTGCGTTGCGGAATGTGCGACGTCGGAACTTGACTGGATATCGTTGACCGCCGCTTTTTCTCTGGTGCTGCTCTGTGAGCGCCGGCTTGCCACATTGTTGTGAGTGATGGACAGCCATTTCTTCGTCAGGTGACCCCACCGACCCACGCCCAGTCCCAGTTGGTTTGTCCCTTGCTGCTGTCACAATGCCACATCTTTATTGACTTGCTTCAGTTGCCATTGCTTCGTTTGTGAATTCGTTATTGTTCAGTCATCATCGCTCAGGACTTTTAACCACTCGGGAATGTGCTAATGTCACTTGGGGAATTCCATCGCTACTTCGTGAATTCGGAAGAGTCACCATCGCCATTTACTATTGGGACAGTTGTCATCACTGGGACAATTGCGATCACCACTTGTGGATGTTAATATCGCATTGTGATACATTTTGGACAATTTCCGTTGCAAAACTTCATGAACTTGTGACAGTTACTATTGATGCTTGATGAGCCTGGGACGGTGAATTACCATTGCTGCTTGATGAAGCTGAGACAATCGCCATAGCGGCTTGATGAAGTTGAGACAATCGCCATAGCTGCTTGATGAAGTTAAGACAATCGCCATAGCTGCTTGATGAAGTTAAGACAATCGCCATAGCTGCTTGATGAAGTTGAGACAATCACCATAGCTGCTTGATGAAGTTAAGACAATCGCCATAGCTGCTTGATGAAGTTGAGACAATCGCCATAGCTGCTTTTTGAACTTGGGACAAATCATTGTTGCTGAGCGTAGGGCAGTTACCATCGCCTCCTTAGTCCTCAGGACAGCCATCACTTGTGGACATCTGTGCGCCGTGTCTTGGTCAAGGACCGTTGGTCAGCCAACCGTAGCCAAGGACCGTTGGTCAGATCTTGGTAAAAAAGCGTTGGTCAGCCAGTTTTGGTCAAAGACCGTTGCTCAGCAAGTCTTCGCCAAAAGCCGTTGATCAGATCTTGGTCAAAAAAGCGTTGGTCAGCCAGTTTTGGTCAAAGATCGTTGGTCAGCAAGTCTTGGCCAAAAACCGCTGGTTAGCAAGTTTTGGTCAATGACCACTGGTCAGCCAGTCTTAGAAAGCGTCGGACTTCCAGGTCGTGTCGGCGGTAGCGCTGCGACTTGTCTGCGTTTCCGTTGCTCTTCTTTACACTAGAGACGAGCAGGCTGGAGTGTTTTGTTTTTTTTAGCCTGAAACTCGTTGGTGTTAATTAATTGTTAGGGCCGAGACGGACGTCACTGCGTTGCGTGTCGAGCGCATTGCAGCGGGAGGGTGGACGGAGCAGATGCGGCTTTTGATCATTGAAACGCACGTCCACGCGCAGTGAGGTGGCAGGTTTTATCGCTTGTAGCCCGCCCTGTACCCGCCCTCGCCTCCGTGTCCAGGGATACAGCTAATCTCACTTGGAAACTCGTCGGAGGAGACAAGTATTTCCCCCCACCCGTCTCCACCCCCCATTTTTTTCGTTTTTTTTTCCGTTTTTTTTTTAATGGCTAGCTGTATGATGTATCATAGCTCGTCTGCTGCCGCATCAGACTCGCTCGCCTCCAGTTGAACCGAGGATTTAATCTGATTTTCGAGACTCATCGGGGCGGACCCACGCTCAGAGGGTAGTGGATGTATAAACTGTTTCATACAGCTACCGTTCTACGGATCGAGTGCTGACCACGCTGCCTCCTCCATCCCCAAGCTCCCGCGCACCCTTACGAGTCCAGACCGGGTTTGCACGGAGCTGAGCGTTGCACATCGTGGGTGTACCAGCCACCTGCCGGTTCTTGCCCTCCGGATTTTTAAAGGATGCTGATACAGCGATAGGGATGACTGACACGGGACGAAAACGAGTTGCATGAAGCATACAACTGTCGTTAATCGGCAGACTTCCGACGAAAACGAGTTGCATGGAGCGTACAACTGTCGTTAATCGCCAGATTTCCGACAAAAACGGGTTGCATGGAGCGTACAGTTGTCGTTAATCGGCAGATTTCCGACGAAAACGAGTTGCATGAAGTGTACAACTGTCGTTAATCGGCAGATTTCCGACAAAAACGGGTTGCATGAAGCGTACAGTTGTCGTTAATCGGCAGACTCGCGGGTGTTAGGTTCAGAAGGCCAAACTGAAGCAAACAGGAAACGAAAAGACAGAAAGCCTGCAGTGTCTGATTCAGGCTGGAAAGTTTCAGAAAGAGACAACAATTGTACGTATCGATTGGCTCGGCCATGTTGAAGAACCCAAGCAGACGCCTGCGCGTATCATTTTTTTGATTTTGAAAAGAGACCAGGGAATTGCCATGCGCGCGGCGAAACCAGTTGTCAGGGGCGAAGAACGTTGTCTGGAACGCCATGCGACTTCCTGTAAACGATCGTCCCACGAGCTTGTGCTGACTTCGTGGAAACGTGTCGTACATTAAAGGTGTCTTCGCACCGTTTCCAGCGCTGGTCGTCACTCGCCGACTGTTCCGTCATTTCTGAAGGTGAAAATCCCAGCACCGAAAAATCAGCTTTGAAGGGGAGCGGAAAACCCCCCCAACCCCCCCCCCGAAAAAAACCCCCAAAACAAAAACAAAACAAAAAATCACGTGCCTTCGAACCCTGCATTATTGTTCTCCTCAAGACCTGGTCATCAGCGAGAGCGGCTTGCTCTGTCTTCCGGCGTCGCGCGATTGATTTGGCTGGAGGCACGTACCGCTGGGAGCAGAAGGTCCCCGAAACAGCTGTAGGGAGCGAAGGTTCTTCTCCACGTCGCCGGCGTGTCTGGTGCTGAATATTTGATGGTGTGTTGTTGGGTGCTGCGTGCGGGTGCCAGGCTGTTGTTGCTGCTGCTGTTGTTGGGGATAGCGTGAGGATGAAGAGGAGCAGCACTTACGACGTGTTGCATCTTTTGCCCACCCGGGTCACCTTGGAGCGAGCCCGGCCCCACACCGTCAGAGGCAAGTATTCGGCTGCAGGGTGGTTATAGTGTAACGGTTTCGCCTGTGGTGTGCTGGTGTACGTAGGTAAGTAGGTACGTAAGTTAGTAAGTAAGTAAACATGGTGCTTAACGTGCACAGAAACTACAAGGCTTATTAAGGACGGGGGGATGGGGGTAGGTAGGTAGGTAGGTAGGTAGGTAGTAGGTAGGTAGTAGGTAGGTAGTAAGTAAGTAAGTAAGTAAGTAACTAAGTAACTAAGTAAGTAAACATGCTGCTTAACGTCCACAGAAACCACAAGGCTTATTAGAGACGGGGAGATGGGGGGAAGGGGGTATGGAAGTGTCGGGAGAGGGAGGTTATATACCTATCGCTACGTTATTGCCACCAGAATGACTTCTGCATTAAGATGGGCAGCGGTGAGAGCCACTTTAATGTTTCATTAATTGTGAGCGACAAGGCCACAAACAAGGTAGTGTCCACAGACCACAATTTTTGAAGAGAAAGGAGAGCCGAAACGGAATCGAACCGATGTCCCTCTGCTTACCAGCCTAACGCCTTACCGCTGGGCCAAACCGGCTCACTGTGTGTGCTGTTGAGGCTGATGTCACTTCTTGTATCGCATCGCCTTCAAGAGTGGATGTTGATAACGATGATGTCACTGCACGCGTGAGTGCACGGTGCGACTGTCTGTATGTCAGTTTGTTTGTCGATCTGTTAACCACCCCACCCCCACCCCCTCGCCCACGCGACCCAAGGTAGACGCTAAGCGGTTGACGGGACGTGCAGAAAGAAGAAGACGAAGAAGAATGAAAGAAAGAAAAACTAAGAAGAAGCACCCCTCACCCCTCACCCTCCTAAAGAAGAAGAAGAAGAGAGAAAGAAAAACAGAGAACAACCACCCCCCTCACCCTCCTAAAGAAAAAGACAAAGAAAGAAAAACTAAGAACAAGCACCACATCCCCCACCCCTCCTAAAGAAGAAGAAGAAGAAAGAAAGTAAAACAGAGAACCACCCCCTCACCCTCCTAAAAAGAAGAAAGAAAGAAAGAAAGAAAACAGAGAACAACCACCCCCTCACCCTCCTAAAGAAGAAAAAGAAGAAGAAAGAAAGAAAAACAGAGAACAACCATCCCCCTCACCCTCCTAAAGAAGAAGAAGAAGAAAGAAAGAAAGAAAAACAGAGAACAACCACCCCTCACCTCCTAAAGAAGAAGAAGAAGAAGAAAGAAAGAAAACAGAGAACAACCACCCCCTCACCCTCCTAAAGAAGAAGAAGAAGAAGAAAGAAAAAAACTTCTGAAGACAAGCACCCCACCCCACCCTCCTAAGAAGAAGAGAAAAGAAAAACTTCTGAACAAGCACCCGGTCCACCACCCTCACGAAGAAAGAAACAGAACAACACCCCCCAACCCCCCACCCCCATCCTCCCTTGCTGCACCCCGCCGCGCGCACACACACACAACACACACACACACACACAACACACACACACACACATTTTCTCTCTCTCTCTCTCTCTCTCTCTCTCTCTCTCTCTCTCTCTCTCTCTCTCTCACACACACACACACACACACACACACACACACACACATACCCACACACACACAAGCACCCCACCCCCACCCTCCTAAGAGAAGAAGAAAGAAAGAAAAACAGAGAACAACCACCCCCCTCACCCTCCTAAAGAAGAAGAAGAAGAAGAAAGAAAGAAAAACTAAGAACAAAGCACCCCACCCCCCACCCCTCCTAAAGAAG
>JABMCL010003362.1:0-7500 GCA_018857735.1 Alviniconcha marisindica | reverse complement strand
TTCACACAGACTTGAGTCCTTTGTTTCCATAGGTTGGTTGTCGCTGAAGATTGTGGTCCAAAACTATGATAGTTATGACTCGTTCACAGACTTGAGTCCTTTGTTTCCATAGGTTGGTTGTCGCTGAAGATTGTGGTCCAAAACTATGATAGTTACGACTCGTTCACACAGACTTGAGTCCTTTGTTTCCATTGGTTGGTTGTCGCTGAAGATTGTGGTCCAAAACTATGATAGTTACGACTCGTTCACACAGACTTGAGTCCTTTGTTTCCATTGGTTGGTTGTCGCTGAAGATTGTGGTCCAAAACTATGATAGTTACGACTCGTTCACAGACTTGAGTCCTTTGTTTCCATAGGTTGGTTGTCGCTGAAGATTGTGGTCCAAAACTATGATAGTTACGACTCGTTCACACAGACTTGAGTCCTTTGTTTCCATTGGTTGGTTGTCGCTGAAGATTGTGGTCCAAAACTATGATAGTTACGACTCGTTCACACAGACTTGAGTCCTTTGTTTCCATTGGTTGGTTGTCGCTGAAGATTGTGGTCCAAAACTATGATAGTTACGACTCGTTCACACAGACTTGAGTCCTTTGTTTCCATTGGTTGGTTGTCGCTGAAGATTGTGGTCCAAAACTATGATAGTTACGACTCGTTCACACAGACTTGAGTCCTTTGTTTCCATTGGTTGGTTGTCGCTGAAGATTGTGGTCCAAAACTATGATAGTTACGACTCGTTCACACAGACTTGAGTCCTTTGTTTCCATTGGTTGGTTGTCGCTGAAGATTGTGGTCCAAAACTATGATAGTTACGACTCGTTCACACAGACTTGAGTCCTTTGTTTCCATTGGTTGGTTGTCGCTGAAGATTGTGGTCCAAAACTATGATAGTTACGACTCGTTCACACAGACTTGAGTCCTTTGTTTCCATAGGTTGGTTGTCGCTGAAGATTGTGGTCCAAAACTATGATAGTTACGACTCGTTCACAGACTTGAGTCCTTTGTTTCCACAGGGTGGATGGCGCTGGGGACTATTGTCCCCAAAGTACCTCCTGAATCATGCCAGACCAGCATCCTTTGCTACCATCGGGTTGTTTTCGCTGATGACTGTGACCCCAAAGCTGTCTTGAATCACAGACCTGTGTCCGTTGTTTCCATCGGGTGGTTGTCGTTGAAGACTGTGGTTCCAAACCTCACCCGATTCACAAACTCGCGCCCTCCGGTTTCCATCGTGTGGCTGGCGCGAAGACTGTGGTCCCAAATCTGTCTCCTGATTCACAGGCCCGCACGCATCATTTTTCTGGGCTGATTGACACTGAAGATTGTGTCACGAACTCTAAACCCCATTCACGTTTTGCTTCGTCTTCTTCTTCTTATTATTATTATTATATAAAAAAAATTTTTTTTTGGATTGTCATGTTTCATCCTGCCATTTTGCCATATTGATAGTGATGTATGCATTTATAGTACTTCTTTTTTTCTTTTTCTTTTTTTTCTTTTTTCTTTTCCTTTTTGTTTGTTGTTGTTGTTGTTGATTGTGGAGTGGATTTTGATGATAATAATGTACAGCGCCGCGAGCTTGTAAATTTTTTACGGGGTATAGCGCTATATAAGAGTTATTATTATTATTACGTTCCCGCGTCCGTTGTTTCCGTTGGATGGTTGGCGCGAAGGCTGTGGTCCCCAGACTATCATCTGAATCATTCACAGACCCGCGTCCGTTGTTTCTGTCGGGTGGTTGTCGTTGAAGTCCCGGAACTCTCACCTGATTGACAGACCCGCGTCCGCTGTTGCCGTCGGGTGGTTGGCGCTGGAGACTGTGGCCTCCAAGCTGTCACCTGATTGACAGACCGGCGTCCGCTGTTGCCGTCGGGTGGTTGGCGCTGGAGACTGTGGCCTAAGTGCACAGACATCCGGTGTTTGCCTCGGGTGTTGGCGCCGAAGCTGTCACCTGATTGAGCAGCCCACCGAGCGTCCGCTGTATGCCGTCGTCGTTTGCGCTGGACGCTGTGGCCTTCCTTGCTCGTGCCTGGGGAGTAAGCTGCGTCGCTTGTTTTGCTGCGTGCGGGGGTGGGTGGGGTGGGGAGGGGGTCAGGCTCTCACGCGTTGCCGTCGTTGTGTGCGTGGGTGGGGGGCTACGGCAGCTTGCTGGCCTGGGCTGTGCACACCTTGTTTGACGACGTGCGTGGGGTTGCCGTCGGGTGTTGGTGCTGGGCGGGGTGGGGGGTTGGGGGGTGAGATCCGTTGCCGCGCTCGTTTTTTTGCTGGTGCGTGGGGGTGGGGGGGGGTGGTGTTTGCTGGGGCCGAGTCGCTTGCGTTTGCTGTCGGGGGGTGGGGGCTGGGTTTGGGTGGGGATGGGGGGGCGAGTTGAAGACCCGATGCACCAGCTCTGATCCCGGGGTTGGGGTTTTGGGGGGGGTTCCCGCTGAAAGCCAGGCAGCTTAGCACCTGGGCCTGGGCTGGCCCCGCTGACGAACCCTGTAAAGTTTGAGAGTTGAGAGATGGGGAAGAGGCGGCAGGCTGAACTTTACAGTGTGCCTGCCGACGATCCGGGCCCGCTGTACGTCGGTCAACAGGCAAGACATTCCAGCCAGGCCTTCCGCTGCTGATACACACACACACCTTTCCCACTTACTGGTAGGTCGTCGTCAGTTGAGGATGCGCAACGAGGTTCGGCTGGTGTCTCCGTCGGTTGCCGTCGTGGCCGTACGTTTTTCCCTGCCCCGTCGCAGCCAGCGTGCTGTTTATTTATTTATGTATTTATTTGTTTGTTTTCATTTTTGACTTTGGCTGCTCAAGTGGCTTTCCTCCCCTGGCGAATTGAGGCCCAGGTGATGAACTGAATCCGTCCGTAAATTGTTTCTGTTTACCTCTGCGTCGTGCTTTGGATCTGGAGACTGCGGTTCATCTGCTGAGTTGTCGGGCGGTAGCTGTGCTGCGCGCGGACTGTCAGCATCCTGCTGGTTCCAGTGTCGTGGATTTTGTTTCCCCATGATGATGATGATGAAGTGATGCTTAATGTCCTCAGATGTCGGCTGACATACTAGGGACAAACTGTGACCAATGCCGAAGCACGGTTCAGTATAGCTTTACGTCTACGGAAGCCAGAAGGCTCGTTAGAACGGACAGCCCGGGACGGCCACATCGACTCTCACACAGCTCCTGAACTCTGAGCCACCTCTGGTAGGTAGTGATGCTTAATGTCCTCCGATGTCGGTTGACATACTAGGGACAAACTGTGACCAATGCCGAAACACGGTTCAGTAAATCTTTACGTCCACGGAAACCAGAAGGCTCGTTAGGACGGACAGCCCAGGACGGCCACCTCGACTCTCACACAGCTCCTGAACTATGACTCTCCCCTCGAAAGGGGAAGGACAGGTTTACGTGTGTGCGCCTGAGAACTTACTGACGTAAGATGGCTCGGCCGCGTCATAAGGGAGAGCAGCGTCGCCACCACCACCACCACCACCACCACCACCACCACCACACCTCCGTCATGTACCACAGCCCCGTCAAGACGTATTACGTAGCGCACACGTCACTCCATCAGACGCGGCCACAGCGAGGGCAGCAGCAGCAGCAGCAGCAGGAACGCGACAAGGCGAGGAGTGGCCGAGGCTTTGTGCTGGGGAGGAAACCGAAGCAGGCCCTCCGAGGGTTGGCCACCCTTCTCACGACCTGCCTGGGCAGTCAGGACGCTTTGGCGGGTAAGGGAATTCCTGGGGTTGGCACGAGCGTCTCGTTGTTTGTCAGTTTAGTACTTCATTGGCCCAGCAGCCCTGATATAACCCTTTGGTGGGGGGCGGGGGGGGGGGGGGGGGGGACCCTTTGGGTTCGGGGGTCGACGCACCACCAGCTATTGGGATCTCGGTCCCCGCCAGAATCTCTTCGGAGACAACAAGTGTAAGCCAGTTTAACTAACCAATCAACCAACCAATCGTTGCCCCGTTGTACCCTATGGTTGGGGCGGGAGAGGAAGGGTGGAGAGGGAAGGGGGGCGTTGCTGGACTAGTGCTACACCATTATGTTTTTGTTTTCTGTTTTTTTTTCTTTCTGGACAGCATCGTCTTTTATCCTCTGCGTTTGACTTTTCCTTGGTTTGTTTGCAAAGCTATTGTGGAGGAAGAGATCGGTGTTTACAGGCGGCGGGTTCGAGTCAAGTTCGACCTTTGAGGCAGTCCCAGCCGTGATACACTTTGGGCTTCCTCGGCACCGTGCCTGTCGTGCTTATGCACTTACTGTTTCTTCTTCTTCTTCTTTTTTCTTCTTCTTCTTCTTCTTCTTCTGTCTGTCTTTTCTCTCTCTCTCTGTGTCTGTTGTTTTGTGTCTCTCTCTGGTCTCTCTGTCGTCGTCTGTTGTGTCTCTTTTCTTTTTTGTTTTTTTGTTTTGTTTTTTCTGTACTCTCTCTCTCTCTTCTCTCTCTCTCTCTTTTCCCTCCTCTTCTTTTTCTCTCTCTCTGTCATCACTCTTCGCCCTGATAAAACCGCAAGGTTTGACTGGGCGTAAAACACCAATTTACTGCTACTACTACTAGCCACTCTCTCTCTTTTAAATTTTCTTCTCTCTCTGTTTTCCTGTTGTCTGTCTGTTTTTCTGTTTCTGTCTGTCTGTTTTCTGTCTGTCTTCTCTCTTTCTCTCTCTCTCTCCTTCTCTCCTCTCTCTTCCCTCTCTCTCTCCGCCTCCCTCCTCCCCCCCCCCCCCCCCCCCCTCTCCCCCCCTTAATTTTTTTTTCCCAAAAATACATACGTGGCCCCGCGACCTGTTGACTCGGCGAGTTAGCTCAAGACTTTGCTAGACTCCCGGCCCTGTGTCTTCGCACCGGGGAAAACGAGCAAAAGGGGGGGGGGGGGGAGGGAAAAAAAGGGGGGGAGGGGAAAAGAGGGGGGAAAAAAGGGCGGGGAAGGGAGGGGGGGGGGGGGGGGGGGGGAACGAACACAGAGGGGAGGGGGACAAAAACAGAGGGGGGGGGGGGAGGGGGAAGGGGGGGGGGGAGGAGAGAGGAAGAGAGAGAAAAAGGAGAGAGGAGAGGAGAGGAAGAGAAAAAAGGGGGGGGAGGGGGGGGGGGGGGGGAGAGGGGAAAAAAGGGGGGGGGGGGGGAGCAAGAAGAAGAAGGGGGGGGGGGGGGGGGGGGGAGACGGGGGGGGGGGGGAGAGAAAACCCCAGAGGGGGGGGGGAGAGGGACAGAGACAAAGGGGGGGGGGGAGAAAAAAGAAGGAGAGGGGGAGAAGAAGAAAAGAGGGGGAAAGGGGAAAAGAGGGGGGGGGGGGAAAGAAAGGGGGGGGGGGGGGGGGGGGGGGGGGGAAAGAAAAAGGGGGGGGGGGGGGGGGGGGGGGGGAAGAAAGAGAGGGGGGGGGGGGGGGAAGAGAGGGGGAGGGGAGAGACACAGAGGCTTTGAGGCGTCTTCGAATACGCTTGCTGTGGTTGCAAAAAAGGGGGGGGGGAGGGGGGGGGGGGGGGCAGGGGGGGGGGCGGGTGTGGGGGGGAAAACCTGCAGAATACGCGGCTGCCGTTCCCAACACTGACCGTTACCACTCGTGTCCGGACCGCGCGGCCACCGGGGCCCCGGTTTCCTCGTCCTGGCTCCGGACGGAAGGTCTGACGGAATGGTGGCGGCGGCGGTCAACGCTGGTATGGCCGGGGGGCGGGGGAGAAGGGGGGGGGGGGGTAGAGAATGGACGCGGGCAGCGACGCTCTGTGGCCGCTGCTTGCTCCGCAACTGTTTGCTCTGCTGGTCCTTGCGTTGCGTCTCCGGGCTCGCTCCGGGAGGAAGTCTCTGGAGTGGCTGAAAAACCGTCGGCGCTCCTTTAATTTATTTATTTATTTTTATTCCCCCCCCTTCCCCCCTTCTCTCTCTCTCTCTCTCTGACTCTCTCTCTCTGTCTGTTTCTCTGTCTCTGTCTGTCTGTCTGTCTGTCTCTCTGTGTCTGTCTCTTTTCTCTCTCTCTTCTCCTCTCTCTCTTCTCTCTTCTTCTTTTCCTCTTTCTCTCTGGCCCTCTGCGTTCTCTCTCTCTGACTCTCTTCCTGCTTTCTGCATCTTTGCCCTCCTCCTTCTCTCTCCTTCTCTCTCTCTCTCGGTAGTTCTGCGATTGGATAGAAACGGAGTATAGCGAGGAGTTTCTGAAGGCATCACCACTCCAGCGCTAGGGTCGAAGGAAGTTCACTGACGAGGCTGGAGCCAGACAAGCAGACACCGTCGCATCGCTTCACTCGCGATAGTCGGCATCGAGTGTGTGTTGCGAGCAGGTCTTCGTGGACTGTTGCTACGGGTTTCAGGCAGCCATTTGCGTCTGCAGTGAGGTGGTCTGAGCGGATTCTTAGGCTGAACCCCCCTTGGCTGTCTTCTGCGGGTGACACGGACTGGTGAATAAGTCCACCTCGGACCCGGAGCAAGAAAGGGTTCTGGCATAGCCAGGAGCGCGCGTACTGGTTGACGTTCATTCCATTTGCGGCTGAGGGCTGATTTCAGGTGCGGATTTCACCCATTTCTGCTTTGCTGGATTTGAACATCGAGTTTTGCGTTGTTTGCTCTTGAGTTAACATCCACCTTTTATTTTTTTTATTCTTTACATTATTTAATTATTCTTTTTAAACCCCATGTATATGATTCCTTGATACACTGGAGGAAAAAAAGAAGAGAGAAAAAAACGAAAAAAAACATACAGTATGGAGGTTGTTTTCTCGAGAGGTGCGTTGACCTGAGGATACTCAGGATCTGTTCCAAACTCCAAGCACTGGTTTACGACATCAGGAAGGTGCCGGAAAGCGATGCTCGGAGTGTGGATCAGTTCAGGACTTTTGAGACTCAGAGACAGTGAGGCAGCTGCTGTACTGATACTAAGTGATAGAAAAAAACAAACAAAAACTAGCATGGATTATCGTGTTGAATGGTTGCCTTCTCTGCTCGCCCCGCCGCTCCGTGGAGAAATGCACGAACTGTGAAGGACGTTCAGCTCGGGGCTCTTGGCACCCATTAAGCGTGTGTCACGACAGATTCTGGCAGGAGCGTGTCACCTGGCCTTAGCCTTAACCTTCTGCCCGAGGAGCGCCCCCTAGTGATGCATGTTGAACCAGTGGAGGGGGAAGGAGGGAACCCCGGGGAGAGAGAGAGAGAGGGAAGAGAGAGAGGAGAGGAGAAGAGAGAGAGAGAGGGGAGAGAGATTTATTGATTGATTGATTTATTGATTTATTTATGATGACGACTGACTGACTGATGACGACTGACTGACTGGAAACTTTATTCTCAAAGGTGAAGATATTAGCACAAAGGCCGACTCACAAACTGCGTTGTACATATATAAAACCAAGACATTTACAGTCAAAATTTTGACAGAAGGAAAGGGGTGGTTGTGGGGTGTGTGTGTGGTTTTGTTTGGGGGTGGTTGGGGTTGGTTGGTTTAGAGAGAGAGAGAGAGAGACAAAAAGGGGAGCTTTTAGGTGTCTTCGAATGCGCCTTTTGTGGTTGCGAAAGAAACCCCGGGACAAAGAAACGTTGTGTCCCCA
>JABMCL010002662.1:22500-38419 GCA_018857735.1 Alviniconcha marisindica | reverse complement strand
GAAAAGAAAAAAATCAGAAAAGTAAGCAAAGCTGATGATGATGCAGTGATGCTTAATGTCCTCAGATGTCAGTTGACATATTAGGGACAAGCTGTGACAAATGTCGAAGCATGGTTCAATATAGCTTTACGTCCACGGAAACCAGAAGGCTCGTTAGGACGGACTGCCCAGGACGTCCACCTCGACTCTCACACAGCTCCTGAACTATGGTAAGCAAAGAACCAGGCAAGCAGACTTTACCTTGGTCCCCGTCGTCCGGACCTTCAGCATTGATGTCGTCGTTGTGGCCGAGAAAGGAGTCACGGCTGAACTGCACGGTAGGTGGCGCTGGTCGGAAGACGACGCCCTCGGCACGTGCTGCGTCCTGTCTGACGTTGCGAGAGCGACACGGCGCCGCACGTCTGCCTGCCAACCATAGCCACAGTCCCTTTGACTGGCACTCTCTTTGACAGCTACTCTCTTTAACGTGCTCCACAGAGATCATGCAGCATGAGAAGCAGTCTGGCATGGATACTTGTTTCAAGCCGTGCAAGACGTTGCTGTTTATTCCCTTTGGTTGACATTCACTTTGACAGCTGCTCTCTTTAACGTGCTCCATAGAGATCATGCAGCATGAGAAGCAATCTGACATGGACATTTGTTTCAAACCATGCAAGACATTGCTTTTAGAACGGCATATATAATCAATAAGATTAATTAACAGCTTTTGTTTTCTTTTTGTTTTCTTTTCTTTTTGAGCTCGCTTTCTGTGGCTATGACGACACTGTTCCACGCGCTTTACAGAAAACAAAAGGACGGGGTGGGGGGGTGGGGGTGGGGGGGGGGGGCGGCCATGGAGCCCTGTACCACTCTACCACAGAAACAGACGGCGTAAACTGATCATGATAATAACACATCACATAGACTAGACTTAGGCTACAGATTTCCACAACCGACGTATAGAGACAAATATTTTAAACTATACAACTTATAGAATTACAACTTATAGCAATACAACTTTATTGCTAAGAGTCAATACAACAGCACTAAGAGTGTTTTGTGGTGCCAAGTGCACTCATCACACCTTCACGCCAGTCATAAAATATTATTAAGACCAGACACCACAGTGGAAAATAAAAAATGTTGTTTCAATATTATATCCACTTTTTTGGCTTAGCAGTAATCTCATTGCTTAAAAATGTTTACAAACACTGAATTCTGTAATTTTCACCTCCCGTTGCCATGGAAACAATCAGGTGTGTCTTCTCAATTAATATGTCATCTTAGGTATGTCTTTTCAATTAATATGTCATCTTAGGGATGTCTTTTCAATTAATATGTCATCTTATGGATGTCTTTTCAATTAATATGTCATCTTAGGGATGCTTTTTTCAATTAATAAGTCATCTTAGAAAATAAGAGGCATAGAAAGAGCAACCATTCGACGGTCTACTTCCAAAGGACGAGAAAAAGCCATCATGAATCAGACCGGAAAACCGTTGGAACCATCTCAAAGACGACAATGGAAAAGGTTTGAGAAACGTGGAGCGCGTATGTACTTTCCTCAGCACGTAACTGTGATGGTGATCTGAACTGTGCGAGATGTGTATAAATTATCTGAGATCAAAATATTATTTTCAACATGTTCTCGTTATCCAAACTGACTAAAGCGAAAAAGCTGTGCCTAAACTAATAGGCTAAATCCCACTTACAGCTAATACGGTGTCGGAAGTGCGCGCAGCAGAAGACAGTCAGCACGCCAAAGAAGATAATGCCCTGGACAAGGATTACAGTCACAGCAGAGACAGTCCAATTGGTTTTCGTCGCGGCTGGAAAAAAAAGGGGGAAGCGTTTAGCACTTTTACGCAAAGTAACTCCAGCAAGCAGTTTACTGTCCCCAGATCACCATTGTTTTTGTCACCCCTGAGTCCTGGGGTAGGTGTACACAGGTACACTCAGACCCACCTCTGAGTTCGTCACTCATCCAACATCGGATAAACGCCTCCGAAAGGAAAAGAAAAACCTCTTCTGAAAGAAAGAAGAAAACGATAGCATGCTCAAACAGCAGCAACAAAACAACAAACAAAAATCCGAGGCAAGTCTGCTCTAGACGACTGTCCAAAAGGTCAGACAAACAAGCTCTGTCAGGAGAGCTCAGTTTCATTTCGGCGTCCGCGGTACCCCTGCCTATCGACGATATCCCTCTTCACACCATTACCCATCACGCCAAAATCTGAGTACCTATATCGCTCTAAACACCAAACTCTGGGTACCTATCCCTCTTCATGCAAAATTCTATCTACTGCTCTGAACACCAAACACTGGGTACCTATCGCTCTTCATGCAAAATTATATCTATCGCTCTGAACACCAAACACTGGGTACCTATCGCTCTTCACACCAAACTATGGGTACCTGTCCCTCTTCACACCAAACTATGGGTACCTGTCCCTCTTCACACCAAACTATGGGTACCTGTCCCTCTTCACACCAAACTATGGGTACCTGTCCCTCTTCACACCAAACACTGGGTACCTATCGCTCTTCACACCAAACTATGGGTACCTGTCCCTCTTCACACCAAACTATGGGTACCTGTCCCTCTTCACACCAAACTATGAGTACCTGTCCCTCTTCACACCAAACTATGGGTACCTGTCCCTCTTCACACCAAACTATGGGTACCTATCGCTCTTCACACCAAGCTATGGGTACCTGTCCCTCTTCACACCAAACTATGGGTACCTGTCCCTCTTCACACCAAACACCGGGTACCTGTCCACAGGACCCCTCTTTACAACAAACTCTGGGCATCTGTACACAAGACCTTCTATACACCAAACTCTGGGCACCTGTACACAAGACCTTCTATACACCAAACTCTGGGCATTGGTAAACAAGACCCCTCTTTACAACAAACTCTGGGCACCTGTCCGCAATACAGCGCTTTATAAAAAAAAAAAAAAAAAAATCTGGGCATCTCTACAGAAGACCCCTCTTTACAAAGAACTGGCACCTGTCCACATCACATCAAACTCTGGGCACCTGTCCACATCACATCAAACTCTGGGCACCTGTCCACATCACAGCACATCACATCAAACTCTGGGCACCTGTCCACAAGACACTGCATCACACCGAACTCTGGGCACCTGTCCACTCTGACACCAAAGTCTGTCATTTAAAAAAACAGCAACACGTTTTGCTGTTTTGGTGGTGGTGGTGGTGGTGGTGGTGGTGGTGGTGGTGGTGGTGGTGTGTGTGTGTGTGTGTGTGTGTGTGTGTGTGTGTGTGTGTGTGTGTGTGTGTGTGTGTGTGTGTGTGCTGTTGCTGTTGATGTTGTTGTTGTTGTTGTTGTTGTTGTTGTTGTTTTCTGCATTTTCACGTAACTCACATTTGACGAGCAGCATAAAGCTTTTATTGTGTGCTGACCCTGCTGCCTCGCACGTGATCAGACCGCTGTCACTGCACCGCGCGTGCTGGATGACGTAAACAATCTGACGCAGATTGCGACGTTTTGTGTCAGTGTAGTGCCTGACAGGGGCAGAGCTGAGTTCATCACCATCCTTTGTCAGTCGCGCTGTTTGTGGTGGGCACCCTTCCTCCCAGACACACGTCACGGTGACGGCAGTGTTTCCGGTGACGGTGATGTTTCTGGTGACAGGTGACGTCTCGTAGACCGGAAAACCGTGGGTTGTCACTGTGAGACTGGTGATCACTGGGTCATCTGATAATGACAACGGATCAATAGAAGTCTACGTTCGCTGATTCCTGAATGAATACACATGTAGGCCTAAAAGGAACCGGCCTTTCAGATTTGGTGAACACACACACACACACACACACACACACACACACACACACACACACACACACACACACACACACACACACACACACACACACAATTTCTGTGGGGTCTTTTGTCATTTTAGTCATGATTTACCGTTACATTTTGTTTTCATTTGCCGGCTAATTTTACCACACAATTACCAATCAGTATGAGTGAGAAACAGAGTGGGGTAAAACCCAGTAACCACATTTTTTCTCGTGAATTTAGTTTTTCTAGAGCGCTGCTATACTTTATCAAAAGTTCACTCACAGAGACAAAAACAACCAGTGACCAAAATCACATCTTCTATGAACTGGACGCAAAGCTGAGAGCTCCCTGGTGTTCTACCCGTGACGTCAAAAGACAATATGGTTAGTCCAAAATGAAGTGCTTGGAAAAGAGTGAACAACGCGGTAAATCAGCTCATGGAAACAAGTGTTAGTGGTGGTTTTCAACAATGTCACCGTATAAAATCGATATAAAAAAGAACGGTTCATTTGCAAAACTGTTACTGAGGATGATGTTCTTTTAACCTGCTCCAGGTACACGAGAAGTTTAACTTGCGAAAGATAGTTCCTTTACACACAGACACACACGCACGCACGCACACACACACACACACACACACACACACACACAACACACACACACACACACACACACACACACACACACACGCGCGTATCCACGACGTATTGTATCTCATCCTAAGGGCAACACCAAGGACGTGCATTAGCAAAAATAAGCACATGAAGCCCAAGAATAGATGTCTTCTTCTAAAATGGATGCGGTTATGTGGGTAAAGCACAGTTTGTTGTGAATATTTAGCGTATATCGAATTTTTGTCCCCTCCAAAAAATGGTCGCTCGCTTTTAGCTGAAGGAAACAAACAAAGGCGACAAAATCAGCATGCATCGAATGGCTTCATACGCATCAGGTATGACCATCGTTTAAACATCCATGCCAGCCTGCATATGATTTGTTTTTAATTGCACGCATTTAACTCACATTTGACGAGCAGCATAAGGCTTTTATTGTGTGCTGACCCTGCTGCCTCGCACGTGATCAGACCGCTGTCACTGCACCGCGCGTGCTGGATGACGTAAACAATCTGACGCAGATTGCGACGTTTTGTGTCAGTGTAGTTCCTGACAGGGGCAGAGCTGAGTTCATCACCATCCTTTGTCAGTCGCGCTGTCTGTGGTGGGTAACCCACCTCCCAGGCACACGTCACGGTGACGGTGGCGTTTCTGGTGACAGGTGACGTCTCGCTGACTGGAAGGCTGTTGGTTGTCACCGTGAGACTGGTGATCTTTGGGTCATCTGATAAGGGCAACAGATCAACAGTACGTTCGTTCATTACGGAATAAATATAAGTATGCCACACACACACACACACACACACACACACACACACACACACACACACACACACACACACACACACAACACACACACACACACACACACACACACACACACACACACACACACACACACACACACACACACACACACACACACACTTACAGACAGACTGAGAGAGAGAGAGGAGGGGGAAGAGAGAGGGAGACAGAGACACAGAGACACACAGAGAGACAGAGATAGAGACAGAGAGAGACAGAGACAGAGAGACAGAGAGAGATTACTTCATTATTTAATAGGATAAATTAATGTTGCGGCTAAACAGATAGCACATCGCAATACACAATAGCACACATTGCTTTATGTTTTTTAACTCAAGGAACAATTGTTGTAAACACACGTAATTTGGAAAAAGCACATATTAAACAATCTCTTAATTTACACGGTGCTGTAATAAATTCACACACACTCACACACACACACACACACACACACACACACACACACACACACACACACACACACACACACACACACACACACACACACACACACAGAATGAAATATCAGAGTCTGCTGCGATTATAGATGTCAGTGACCAAATGACCTCATGGAATTCGAGATTTTCATGTCTCCTCTTCATTTCCCCGTCTGTGATGATAATGATGTATCATGATGCGTGAATCCAAATTTTCTTGAGTAACTTGTGGTCTTCAGTGGTACGTGAGATAGCGTCGTCTGTGCAAGTGTTCGTTTTCTCCTCCACAATAGCCTCTGTCGGTAACAGTATGTGCTCTTCATACATATGGGCCTAGATTACACAAATTACCGAAAACAAACACCATTTATACAACTGTGGTGTATTCAGATTATACTGTTCAAGAAAAGTAACTCTGTCAACCTTTTGTACATGCGGGTGACTGAACCGACAGTTCCGGTGGGCCTGGTATCGAAACACACACCGAGCAAACATCTGCGGATCCAAACTCTTCAGTTATATCATTGGCGACGAGGATAGTATCCTTTGGTAAACTAGAGGAGTGTGACATCGAGCAGGGTCATGACTAGGGTCATGAGTGTAGAAGAAGTCAAGAATACTCTTACGGAATTAAGCGACAGGCCCTAATCAAATACATTTCTTTTTAATAGCGTTGGAATCATACCAGAACCATTAACGTTTCTCTTCAACAGACCACTTAATGAAGGAATTTTCCCCACCGTCTGGAAAACAGCACACGTTACACCAGTTAACAAAAAGGGTAACAAAGAACTGTATACAAACTATCATCCTACATCTTTGCAAAGCTGCGTAGGAAAAACTCTCGAAAAAATGTCTTCATCGTCATGTGTCAGATTACCTAAATGCAAACCAGATAATAGCAGTCACAGTCCGAATTCACTCCTGGAATACAGTGCTTGAAACTACAAAACATAAATGGGATGAAAGTTTTCTACGGGGGACCCGAGGTTTTGAGCACGTTTTTAAAGCAGCTGTCACAGACAGTATCAGTGAAACCAACTCAGTGACAGAGTGCAGATGGAGAAAACAGGAGACGCAGGAGGACCTTGAAGAGGGACACAGGACAGCTTTCACAAGTATTTGTGATTCTACTGATAAGGAAATCATACAGGACCAAAGAATCATGAAACTTGCCGACTAATTATGTGCTTTGGAAGACACAAAGCATCCAAACTCAGGTAACAGAGCAGAGAAAGTGAAAAGGAAATTATCGGAAAGTAATATCTACTGGCATAAATTGTGATTTTGTTCACTGAGCAGTGAAGGAAAGTTTAAATTGTACCTTGCGTACAATTGTGACACGAGCGCTGATAGTGTTGTTACTGTTGCATATGAACTTGGTTCATCTGACACGGTGCAAGACGCTGCTCAGTACTTGAAAACATAATTGCTGAAGCCTTTGAAAAGTCAAAAAGCCTGCCAGGGCTCGCAACCGATGACTTCCTTTGGTAGTCTGATGTCCTGCCTACTCACCTGAAAACTATTCTGACTTATCTCTTGTCTGGTAGTCTGATGTCCTGCCTACTCACCTGAAAACTGTTCTAACTTAGCTCTTGTCTGGTAGTCTGATGCCCTGCCTACTCACCTGGAAACTGTTCTGACTTATCTCTTGTCCGGTAGTCTGATGTCCTGCCTACTCACCTGAAAACTGTTCTGACTTATCTCTTGTCCGGTAGTCTGATGTCCTGCCTACTCACCTGGAAACTGTTCTGACTTATCTCTTGTGTGGTAGTCTGATGTCCTGCCTACTCACCTGAAAACTGTTCTGACTTATCTCTTGTCTGGTAGGGCGGTGGGTCACACAGCAAATGTTCAAACGATTGAGAGGTCTCTGTGACAGAACATCAAGACAGCAGCTACAAAAGGCCAGTGCAAAAAGCACAAACTGATCTGCAGGACCTTGAGACATCTGTTCTGAAGTCGAGAACTGACTATATGATTATGAACAGACTCGGTCACTCTAAAATGTACAGATTCACCATGGAGTTTGTAATGGCCATTGTCGACGCCTTCTTTCCACTGATATAGTTGTGAACCCTGCTGCACCATCAGTGTTTCACTTTGAATTTGATAACTTTGTCCAGTTCTTGAATACGCTGGAGGTTCATGTCTCTGTTCCCACAGCTAGTGCAATGATGCTGCGAGACATTGAGGGAGAACGGCATGGTGGAACTCAACTTGTGTTGCCGTCCATGGCTCGAGCAGGAGAGGAAACTTCAAATTTCTCACGAAGAACTCCCTGACTGTACATCACTGCCAGGAGAAGTCCAGACTTACACAATGTTTAAAGAATTATTTTTGGTGGCGAAGAAGCACTACGGAAAGCAAACATAAGGAATCTTCTCTTTTAACCTCAGGTCAGGATTGTACACAATGTATGATTAAACTTCCCTACACTTTTCAGTGAACTAAATGAAATTTCTGCCAGTGGAAATCAATTTTCGCTAGTTTTTTTCTTCAGTTTCTCTGCTCTGTATCTTGTTTGGATACTTTGTGTCAAAGCACGTATGTAAATGTTGCATGATTTTATGATTCTTTGGTCCTGCATGATTTCCTTTTCAATCAAATACTTGTAAAAGCTGTCTCTTCAAGGTCCTGCGTCTCCTGTTTTTCTTCAGTTGCACTCTGTCAGTGAGATGGTTTCTCTGATATTGTCTGCGACAGCTGCTGTGAAAACGTGCTCCACATGCAAATGAATCAAAACCTCGGATAACAACACGTAAGAGCTTTTTGTCCTTTTATTTCTCTCTGCAGTTTCACGCACTGTATTCCAGCCTTGACATTCAAACACTGTACTAGTTTCAGTTGTCCAAACATATTTCTCTCTGATCTTCTTTCGTCACTGTGTTACGGAAAAGACAGTCCGGTTTGAAAATTACTTTTCAGAAGCTGTAGAAGAACGCCCAGACGTTGTAGTTTCTGAACTGTTTTAGAATCATCTGTGGGAGATATCAGGCGATCAATGTATTTTGTGAAGCCCTAGTAACAGTCCCGATGATAACCATATTCTGGTTTCAATTCCTCAGGCACGTGGTTGTATGCATCTTCCATTCGGTATATCGAGTCGGCAGGTTCCTCACGTCTCCATCCATTATATTGTCAGGTCCTTTGCAATAAGAAAAATAAGTTTACAAATGATTCACTAGCTAAACCTTTGAAGTCAACAACACCACGCCTGTTTTTGTTTGTTTGTTTGTTTGTTTCTGTTTTTCTGTTTTTCTTTTTCTTTTTGTTCCTTTAAGTGATAGTCTCAGTCTGTATGTTTTTTTCTTTCGCGGCGTCATGTTTTCCTTCTACTCAGTTCTGCATAATATAACTATCTGTAGACAAACTGAATACTAAACTTTGATAAAATTATTTCAGAATGTACATTATTCTAATTTAAACTAAGGAAACATTAGATTTATGAGATTTTGTAACAACAAAATCATGTTACTGTGGGTAAAGACACGTATTCTGACATTCTTGGATTTGGGGGTAGGGGAGGTAAATCCAGTACTGTAACAAACAGACACGTCACAGCATCACAAATTTGGATTGCGAATAAACCCAAGACCCTACTGTGGCTTTCGGAAGCAAAGAATCAGTGAAAAGTGTGTTGCAGAACATTTGACAGAAAAGGAAAGGACATATTTTCTTCATTTCTAAGATTGTCCACATCAAAAGTACACTATGCTTAGTTAAACCATCACTTTGAACCATATTTCGATTCGGTTTGTTTTAGACAGTGCAGAAGGGATTTGGACACACATGCATTATTGATTTTAATCATTATGATCAATAAACAAATTATGTCTCGGTGATTTAAATCCGGTGGTTTTCAACCACACTTTTGGTGTCTTCAGTCGGTGTGAAAGGCAGTGCCCTTATGTCAAGGGCTGTAACTCTGGTGCATCCAAAAAATTATTCGGAACAAGTGTAACGTGTTTAGCGCACTCTAAGGAACACTTTAAGGCTAGTTTCGCTGAGTACTGGAGGTGGTGCACTGTAGGTCAAGTTACCTCTCGGAATACATACTTCAGTGGTTGTAAGTTGTTCGTGGACTACATTAAATGTAGTCCACGAACAACTTACAACTTATAAATTTATGCTCTGGGTCAGTGTTAGTGTGTAGTAGTTTGCAGTTTGAGTGCTTCTATTCAACTTCATTGAGAAGACTGTGACTTGCACCGCGTTTGTTGAATTCGACTAAATTCAGTTATTCGGGAGCTGTATATGGTATAATCGTTAATTATTCCTAAAAGTTGAACTCTTTATCACAAAGAAAGTATATATTTCATATTGATTTGTAAATTAGACAGATAAATTCAAGTCTGTGTTGTAGCATCGTGGCGAAGATGTTCCTAAAATGGCGGCTCGCGGTGGTTCATCGGCACTGTACATTGCAAAGCTGTTGACAGAAACAACTGACTATCGATCGAGCGAAATCACAGACGCAGTGACTGAATTTCACTATGACTCTCGTAAGGGGAATAGTGACCACGAAGCAGACATCTTAGAGGAAAATTCCACTGAAGCAAGTCAACGTGAGTTTGTTTAAATTCGATTCAATGATTGATGAAGAATACTGAAATGAAAATTAAAGCAGGTTGTTTTTATGCTGTCCAAAGTAATGAATTGCAACAACAGTATGATTGAGTCGAGAAATGTTTAACTTGAATTAGACCAAGGCCACAAATTGTTTTCTTCTCTTTCATTCTTCATGTTGATGTAAATGACTCAGTCATTCAAAAATTAACTCATCAGTATGATTGTGGATAGTGTGCGAGTCACATCATTAAAATGAACACATTATTCTCTCTCTCTCTCTCTCTCTCTCTCTCTCTCTCTCTCTCTCTCTCTCTCTCTCTCTCTCTCTCTCTCTCTCTCTCTCTCTCTCTCTCTCTGTGCTGATATGACCTATGCGATTCCTTGACTCGGAGAGAGAGAGACAGAGACAAACAGAGACAGAGACAGAGAGACAGACAGAGACAAAGAGAGAGAGAGAGAGAGTACTTACATAATACACGGATCTCAAAGGATTTATAGATAAGAGATCCATAGTCCCCGGGAATCAAGATCAGGAACCACTTTTCGCCTGGTGGACCGCCGACACGTCGTGTGACAGTGAACTGCGGTGCTGTGGGGCCACAGCGACAGACTTGCGGCAGAAATGAAACCTTGCAACATCCATTTGTAAACCACAATTCGCAGCCATAGCGTCTATAAATCGGGAATGCTTTGGAAAAACTCATTTCTATTCCGAAATTATCTTCCAATGAAGAGCAAGTGCCAGAAGAAATGGTAAAGCTCCGTGTGACGATGGAGTTCTCTTTCACAACGATATTGTCACTGCTGCCTTCTAAAGAAATATCTGCAAGGACAAAAAGACAATCAACAAAGGAAGACAATCGGAAAGAGCGAGATAGGTTTTGCTTTGCACTCAATAGCATTTCTGAACAGATACATCTGTTCAAAAGTCAGAGCAGTGTGTGTGTGTGTGTGTGTGTGTGTGTGTGTGTGTGTGTGTGTGTGTGTGTGTGTGTGTGTGTGTGTGTGTGTGTGTGTGTGTGTGTGTGTGAGTGTGTGAATGTGTGTGTGTGTGTGTGTGTGTGTGTGTGTGTGTGTGTGTGTGTGTGTGTTTTGTGTGTGTGTGTGTGTGTGTGTGTGTGTGTGTGTGTGTGTGTGTGTGTGTGTGTGTGTGTGTGTGTGTAAATTACATAAATTACAAGTTTGTTTGTTATGTAACTTTTGTATTTTCAATAACTGTTCTTTGAGTTTTAAAATATAAAATATGTGTTATTGTGTACTGTGATGTGGTTAATATTTATCCACGTATTAATTTATCTGATGAGATAATAAAACAATCTTCAATCTTGAATCTTGAATAGGTTACACTGGACATGTATGCAGCAGTATATAGACAAATGAGTCATTAATAAATATAAATAATAAAACGGAAGCATAAATATGAGAATAAAGTATGTAAATAAAATTACCGATGAATAAATGGAAAAATGGACAGATAACAAAGGTAATAACTTGGAGAGTTTCTGTGTTAATGTAGCATGCACAGCAACGAGATTCACACACACTCACACACACACACACACACACACACACACACACACACACACACACACACAACCACACACACACACACACACACACACACACACACACAACACACTTCACACTACACTATCACACACACACACACACACACACACACACACACACACACACACACACACACACACACACACACACACACACATACACACACACACACTAACAAAAGCACTGACACACTTATTCATTCACACACACACACACGCACTCACACACACACGCACGCACACACACACACACACACACACACACACACACACACACACACACACACACACACACACACACACACACACACACACACACACACACACACACACACACACACACATACACACGTACACACAGGGTTGCTACATTTACCATGCTCACAGAGAGGCCCTGCGAAGCTGTGTGTTGGGAAACGGGGGGAAAGAAAAAGCACGATCATCTGGAAAACTGTTCTCACGAAATACATCTCACTCCAGCTCAGGCACTGAAACAAGGAGAAATGGCCGCGTGCAAAATCTACGCTGTACCCTGTCGCAAGAGACACCTTCCGCCTTTCTCTCACGGTCAGGTGTCACAGAGTCTGTTGTGACCCAGAGCCTTGCTGCACAATTCTCCTGAGAGCCGACGACGTCGGACCGAGTTTACCACCAGTAGAGCTCTATCAACTGTGCTATCGTGGAACGCCCATGCTCACTTCCGGTAGTTCAGCATAATGTGTCTATGTTCAGAGTCCCGTGGTGAGACGTCATGGCGGAGAATCTTTTGGAGGAGCGAAACAGACACAGACAGGCCTATGACTGGTCCGTTGCGCTGTTCAAACGTTTTGGCGATATAACAGAGAATGCTGACAAAGTCTATTCAATTGTTTAATCTATAATTATTGCATCAAGCCGTTTACTAGCAGCCCGGCGTAAGAGATTTTTTTTATCAGCAGACTGGTTAGCTGTTCAAACGCACTAGGCTACACTGCATCGAACAGTCTAGTCAACCGCTGTTCAAACTCCATTGCATCAGTATCGCTAATTTGCCACATTTATTTCTCCTGTACCTACATAGAAGTAGAACAGGTCGCTGTAATTCAGTGCTTCTACAGACTTTCTCGTGTTCTGCACAGCCAACCTCAGTGTCTCTACAAACAGACTTTCTCGTGTTTAGCACAGCCAGCCAACCTCAGTGTCTCTACAAACAGACTTTCTCGTGTTTAGCACAGCCAGCCAACCTCAGTGTCTCTACAAACAGACTTTCTCGTGTTCTGCACAGCCAGCCAACCTCAGTGTCTCTACAAACAGACTTTCTCGTGTTTAGCACAGCCAGCCAACCTCAGTGTCTCTACAAACAGACTTTCTCGTGTTTAGCACAGCCAGCCAACCTCAGTGTCTCTACAAACAAACTTTCTCGTGTTTAGCACAGCCAGCCAACCTCAGTGTCTCTACAAACAGACTTTCTCGTGTTTAGCACAGCCAGCCAACCTCAGTGTCTCTACAAACAAACTTTCTCAAGTTCTGCACAGCCAGCCAACCTCAGTGTCTCTACAAACAGACTTTCTCGTGTTCTGCACAGCCAACCTCAGTGTCTCTACAAACAGACTTTCTCGTGTTTAGCACAGCCAACCTCAGTGTCTCTACAAACAGACTTTCTCGTGTTCTGCACAGCCAGCCAACCTCAGTGTATCTACAAACAGACTTTCTCGTGTTTAGCACAGCCAGCCAACCTCAGTGTCTCTACAAACAGACTTTCTCGTGTTCTGCACAGCCAACCTCAGTGTCTCTACAAACAGACTTTCTCGTGTTCTGCACAGCCAACCTCAGTGTCTCTACAAACAGACTTTCTCGTGTTCTGCACAGCCAACCTCAGTGTCTCTACAAACAGACTTTCTCGTGTTCTGCACAGCCAACCTCAGTGTCTCTACAAACAGACTTTCTCGTGTTCTGCACAGCCAACCTCAGTGTACTCTGACAAAACAGAACATTTCCCTGTTCTGCTAAGCCAGTCAGCTTCACAGTAAGCGACTGCCGTCAGTTAAACAAGGAAAGTTTCCTCTCACATGACTACTATACGCCACCATACAGCACAATCAACTTCACTTAACAACAGGAAATACTCTCACATGACTACACATACACAACACATTACACAACACACACACAACACACACACACACACACACACACACACACACACACACACACACACGCTTCGTTTCTTTTTCCTTTTCTTTTTTTATATTGTTTTTGTTTCTTTGCTTTGAAAACTGACTGTTCGTGATATTCATGATGATGTTGTTGCTGTCGTGTGTGTTGCTTTGGTGTGTTTTTAGTTTTTTAATCAAATTATTGCTCATGACGCAGTCGTTGGAGCAGCCAAACTTCCATTTTTTGATGGCTTCAGAATTCTCGTTCGTGTTTTCCTTTGCAAAAGCTACAAAGTCAGTAATGCAATAACGACATCTGTGACGCATGTTTGCCGCAGTCTTGACCTCTGGCCGTGGTAGAGCGTTGTTGATTCTTATGTGAGGTATAACCACGCTGATAGCGCGCACCAAGCTATCTCAAAATACTCTGAAGATCCGTTGGTTTGAAACCGCTCTGATGATCCGTCGGTTTGAAACCGCTCTGATGATCCGTCGGTTTGAAACCTACTACGGCTAGCACCCCCCACCTTCTGAAAATTACTTCAGATGACTGTGGGCTGTGTGTGTGTGTGTGTGTGTGTGTGTGTGTGTGTGTGTGTGTGTGTGTGCGCGCGCGTGTGTGCGTGCGTGCGTGCGTGCGTGCGTGCGTGTGTGTGTGTGTGTGTGTTTGTGTGTGTGTGTGTGTGTGTGTGTGTGTGTGTGTGTGTGTGTGTGTGATGTACACGGTCTGTGTGTGTGTGTGTGTGTGTGTGTGTGTGTGTGTGTGTGTGTGTTGTGTGTTGTTGTGTGTGTGTGTTCTGTTGTTGTCCATGTCTGTCTGTGCCACTGTCTGTGTGTGTCTGTGTGAGTGTGTTCTTTGCAAGAGAAAAGCAAGGAAAGTTGTGAATGTGCTGATATGAAACAAAGGGGAATGGTAGAAGTAAAGGCAACTGCCAAACTTGACTGTCACCGTTCAAAATTGAATAGCATACAAGAGATACAAGAGAATCGGATTACAACATACAAGAGAACACAAAGAAAATAGTTCACAACATTTTCGGCAAACTACGTTTGTCTTTGTCAGTGTATATATCTAACAATCAAACATGCAGCCGGTTTAAAAATGTATTTAATTTGTTCGAGACAAAACGTGATTGGAAACAAGCAGCTATTCCAGATGAAACAACAGACAATAACTGGTTGCTACTAAAACGTAATCATGTTTTGATTGATTATTTTAAAAGAACCGCCCAACTCAGACCCCGCTTTACCTCCCCTCTCTGACTGTCGATTGTCTAAGTTGGTGTCTATGTTTGTCTGCCTGTCTGTGTCTGTCTGTCCACCCCCCCCCCCCCACCCCCCCCATCCTAACTCCCCACCTCCTCTCTCTCTCTCTCTCTCTGATTGCCTCTAGGGTTTACGTTTGTCAGCCTACCTGTGTCACACTGTCCTCCTCCGGCCCCCCCCCCCCCCCACTGTAATTGTGGTAGATCATGGTAGATAATAACCATCAATAATAAAACTCAAAAACTAAACAATAGACCACAATGTTACGATACAACGAAGGCGGACCGTTTGAGAGTTACGGGGACTGCAGCTGTGCGCAGTAAGCCCCGTTGCAGTTGGGAGTTGCCGTCAGTCTGTAGATGAGGAAGCTGCTGCAGCGTCGTACCACGACGTTACCGGTGTGAAAACAGCAGTTCCCCAAGTAGCTGCCACAACTCCGTGCCGTCGTCTCCTGCCTCTCCTCCGGCAGACTGCCTCCCTGCAGGTCCAACCAGAAGGCGGCATCGGTGCTGCAGGTGTTCTCCTGTGACACAAAGTCACGGGTACAATGTCCTGATGAGGGGAGGGGGGAGAGAGCAAGAGAGACAGCAGAGATGAAGAGAGTACAATGTCCGATGGGGGGTGGGGAAGAGAGAGAGAGAGCAGAGATGAAGAGAGAAAGTTGAGGGGGGTGAGGGAGAGAGAGAGAGAGAGAGGCAAGATAATACAGACAAGAGATACAGAA
>JABMCL010002662.1:0-17500 GCA_018857735.1 Alviniconcha marisindica | reverse complement strand
GAACCAGCTAGAGAAATCGATAGCAAATTGAATTGCTTTTCAGTTGCATTTATTTCCCACGCCTAAAAACAACAACCAGCAAGTCTTTTGCAGCCAGAAGCTCAAGATAGGGTCTTTGCACTTTGTGTTGCTGGGGACCTTTTTTGTTGCCGAATTGTCATGGCCATGGCAATAAACACGGCTCTTTTCCTTGATGGGACAAACTGGTGCTCATCACATGATCAGGTCACTCCTGAATCTGTTATTGAAGTTGCACTAATGACGTCAGTTTTGCCTACTGCATCATCACCAAAACTTGCTCTGGAAGCAGAGATGATGTCTGTACTACAGGAAAGCACGTACACAGGGCTTTGGGAGTTTTTTGCAGCTTCACATGTGCTCAAGTGTCCTGTGCAATCTGTTTTTCCAGCTCTAGGGTGGGAGATCTACAGGGAACATTGCAATCGCATCATACGGGCTCCTGGGTGTCTGACAGAGCAGAAAGTGTTTGTAATGTGGTCCTCGAGCCGTACAGATGCTGTGGCCGAGCACTGGGTGCCAAACCATGTTTGCGAGAACAGTGCTTTGGTGCACCAAAGAGGGGATGTTTCCATCTGATTAGCTGGAATGGCAGAGACTATGTTGGACAGGTTCAAGACATCGATACAACTTCTTGGTGGGCCCCATGCGCCGGGGGTTTTAAAACTGTCTACCAGGCGGGACCAAAACCAAACATGTTTTCCCCTTTTGGCCACAAAAACGTGAAAGATTAACTCTTTTGGTTTTTCCCCGCCTAAAAAACAAGAAATTTTTCACCCGAGAAGTAAATTTTTGCACTTTGTGTGAGGGGGTTTTTGGCCTTTCTAGGCAAAAAAGGTTTTCCTGGGGGCTTTCACCATGATCATACTCCAATTTTTTTCGTTCCAATGACGTTTTTTCCACTGCATCATCCCCAAAATTTCAAATAGGACCAGGAAACATGTCCATTTGGGTTTTTGGTTTTCAGTGCTGCACCATTTCATAGACCAGTTCATGCTGACCATTTTACTGGTGCAGATTTCCGGCTGCACCAGCCCCTTTCTGTTGTTAGCTCTCTTTTCTTTCTGTTTTCTTCATTTTTTATTTTTTTATTTCATTTTTGTCTGGGGTGTTGCATATGGTAAAGATTTGTTTTAACCTTAGTTGATAAATGTTCTTTTTAACTTTGTCCATTCTGACTGCGTGGGAGCATCTGAATAATATGTGCTTTGCTGTCTTACATAGTGGTTCATGGCTTACATAGATTTCTCATTTTCCTGAAGAATGTTGTGCCATGCATAATAATATGTTGCATGTTTTTCTTTAGTGTGCATAATTAGAAATACCATACGACTGCACTACAATACAGCATTACCGTTTCAAACATTGCTACACTTGAGAAGGGCTTGTGCCAACTGATCATTTTTGTCAAGAAACGAGTAGCATAATTTACACCTTCAAATACTAATATTCAGTTCTGTCATTACTTATCTCAGAAATAAATCATGTTTTACTCACTTCCTACATTTCGTCTTGCAAAATATCTTATTTGTGTTGTGTTAAACATGTACATATATTACTTATTTGTTTGTAAAAAGTGTACCAGGTTGTGTCTTGAGCATTATGTTATTTATTACAATGAACAAAGCTTGACGTGCTATTTTATGTAACAGACTTACAGCAAAATTTGTTAACATGAAAATAGTTGTCCTGTTAGCTGTACTGAAAAGAATGTGTTCTGAGTGATCATTTTCTTCAAGAAATAAGCAGTGTTGTATATTTTGTTGAAATAGTAATGTTCAACATATATGTTCTTACACCATTTGCTAATGAAAGCTTCATATCAATCATGCAAAAAGGTGCACTCGCTCTTACTTGCTACCTTTTGTTTCTTGCAAAATACTTATTCATTTGTTAAATAATATACATTACTGATTTGTTATGAAAAACAAAGTACCGGGTTGTCATTAACATTACTTTGTTCATTACAACAAAGTTGGATATTTATATGCTATTTTGTGTAAAACAACAAAAACTGTTCACATGGTAATAGTTATATGTCTTGTAATATAAAAGTAATGGAAACTTCTATTGATTTATCATTTTTGTCAAGAAAGAAGCAGTGTTGTACATATTGTTGAAATAGTAATGTTCAACATATATCTTGCATCATTTGCTGTTTATGTCAAGAGGGCTTATATTTGAAAAATGTTCATCTAATCTTCCTTGTTACATATTATTCTATTAAACAATAACTGTTCATGTTACAAAATGTGTTGCTTTTTATTCATTTAAAAATGTTCAAGATTGGGTGTATGTTGAACGTTATCCATTACAACAAACCATGCGTAGCATGCTGTTCTGTGTGACACAGAGCAACAACAGTTCACTTGGTAATACTCATGTGGATCACATCTTGTAAGATCAGTTGGGTTTTGCAGTTAACTGCATGATTAGCACACAGTGATGTGGGCTTGTTGTAATGTGTAATGTTCAACATTTTGTCACAAATCACACTGAAAGTCAAATTTCTCAGGAACGAAGAGCAGCACTGCCTTCTCCCTTCACTGGTGGATGACTTAACATGTGTTCATTCAAAAAATGCATTACTCACTCACATCCTGTCAACTTTATTTTCGAGTACCTCTGTCCTCTTTTCTTGCACACCTTTTGGCACTAAGTCACATCCTAACAGTACTGCGCGTGTCGCAAGAAAAACGGACACGCTCTCACTCCAATCAGATCGGCCCTCTGGACCACAAAATGGCCCACATTTGCCTTTCCTCGGCCCGTACAAGTACAATCTTCTCAACAATAACTAGACGAATTAAATCATGAAAAGCATCAAGTGAAAGCTGAAGTTACAATATTTTAAACCATGTAAACAGAATGTACAGACATGACTTATTTTATTTATAACAAGCGTGGGGCGTCTGCGCCTTTCTGGAAACAGTCGTGCAAATAAATCGCAGCTAACAGAGTATACAAAATATTAATGTTCATACAAACTTACTTCAGAATAAAGTACACGTTCTGACGGTTAAAATGGTACATAATAATTTTAATACAACGTTCTGTGTAAGGAGCAAGACACTCAAAGACTAGCAACAAAACGATCGGCGTGACCTTTCGCCAGGGGCGCGTTATCTTATCGCAGCATCACTGATATCAAATAGTCTATTAATAGAACTTAGCCACTTCTATAGCGGTACACAATATAATTCCGACCCAAAATAAATTAAGCAAAATATTATACAGCAAAGCATTGATCGACACAGAATTGTTGGAATCGATTGAAAACAACGATTCATTACTAAACAGAGAACGGGCAGCACCGTGCAAACTGGATTTTTTTCATTTTTTTTTTCAATAGACCTGGCGAGGTATCAGCTACTGATTTAGCTCGATCCTGCGTCTAAATAAACAACATGTACACATTCTAATATGCCAAATTATACTACACATAGCTTGGTGCGTAAATAGGAGTAGGTAAACAAACTGACACGAACCTGGAGCGTACCGGCTATCACTGGTCGGCAGCGTGCTGTTCCCAGTTTACTAGCAGTACAGTTCGGGGCGGGATTAACGTAAAAACCTGTACAAAGCGCACTTGCTCACATTATTATTATTAATGTGGTGCATAATAGGAGGCCTTTCTTCGACGACAACTCATCCGTGGGAGGCAGAATACCTAACAAATGTCTTAATCAGCTGTATTGCAGCAAAAGCCAAACACTGACTTGTTTGTTTCCAGACTCAATGCTCAGATGGCGTTTCAGTTTCTGTTTCCTACAGACTGGACCCACAGGCGCATGCCGCAGTTGTTTTCTCGCTGTCTTACAGAGAATGTTTAACTTCTACGTTTTCACACCTGATACGAAACTGATTTTTACAAGCCATGTACAGCAGCCTAAATCTTTCTGTCAGAAGTCTCTTGACATGTTGCCAGTAGAGGGACATACTGGTTGGGGAGCCGATAGTATCGTCCTGCTACGCGTGCACAGTTCGTTAGTCCGTTCCAAATTGGATTACGGATGCGTTGCCTATGGACCGGCTCGTCAGTCGGTTCTAAAGCAATTGGATCCGATCCACCATCAGGGCTTGCGTATCGCTCTGGGGTTTTCCGCACATCTCTTGCTCAAAGTGGAAGAGCACTAAATATCCTTGGCTTCTGGTGGTCTCAGAATGTCTTTAAACTATGTTACAAAACTAAAGCTTGCTGCAGAAAATCCAGTCTACAGTTGCATTTTTGAATCGGGAAATGTGAACGTTTTCGAAGAATCACCGTCCAAAATTCCACTTCCCATCATCCGAATTTTATCTCTAGTGGAAAAATCCAAAATTAACCTCGCTCTGATCGATGTTAATTTTCGGGACATCACTCCTTGTACCCTCCTTGCACTTACAGTCCGTTTTAACCAAACCAATCTTCTTCTTTTCTTTTCTTTTTTAAGACATTGCTGATTCTGAAACATGCAGTTTCACCTGAAACCTGTTTGCCCTCCGTCAGAGAAAAGCTTTACTGACGGCTTCAAGACAGATGAAGGAATCGCTGCGGCGGCTGTTTCCACTAACCATACTCGAAAACCCTACACTTGCCATCTTCTTGATGATAGTTCTAGCGGATGATTCAGGCAGGTTTGTTAACTCCTTTGACCTTTACCCGGCATCGCTTAAGTCCCTTGGCTGTTTCTACTTCCGGTTCCTACTTTCTTCACAATGGAAGGCGGTGACAGTGAATTGGCAAAGTTTACGCTGCCAGCTTCAACGGCATTCTTCTTTTTTTCTCTATTTTTTTTGTTTTGTTTTTGACGTAGAATCGGACACACGTCATTCTCGTCTCTGTCATATTATTCTATCTTTCTGATTATCCACTACTGTTAAAAGCCGGTGTGGACTAAGTATACTGCAGAAGTGCGGAGACTCGGGGGAACAGCCGGTAAGGAGACAGTTTTTCTGACCTCTCTACATTATTATCTAGGAATTAAAGCAGCGTTGGGTCTGGATAAACGACCAGCCCGGGCCGCAAAGCCACTGAGTTGGCAGTCGTGGAGCCATTGAGTTGGCAGTCGTAGAACCACTGAGTTCGCAGTCATAATTATAGCCATTGAATTAACAATCGCAGAGCTACTGAGTTGGCAGTCATAGAGCCACTGAGTTGGCAGTCGTGGAGCCATTGAGTTGGCAATCATAGGGCCACTCAGTTGCTAGTCGTAGAGCCACTGAGTTGGCAGTCATAGAGCCACTGAGTTGGCAGTCGTGGAGCCACAGAGTTAGCAGTCGTGGAGCCACTGAGTTGGTTGTCATAGAGCTACTGAGTTGGCAGTCATAGAGCCACTGAGTTGGCAGTCGTGGAGCCACTGAGTTGGCAGTCGTGGAGTCACTGAGTTGGTTGTCATAGAGCTACTAAGTTGGCAATCATAGAGCCACTGAGTTGGCAGTCGTAGAGCCATTCAGTTGGCAGTCATAGAGCCACTGAGGTTGCAGCCATAGAGCCACTGAGTTGGCAGCTGTAGAGCCACTATGATAGCAGTCATATAACCACTGAGTTGGCAGTCACAGAGCCACTTATTTGGCAGTCGTGGAGCCACTGAGTTCCCAGACCAGTCAAAAGGTTCCAGACTTGATGTGGGCATCCGCCCCGGCAGGTTTGTTTCCATGTGGAAACCTTTTAAGGCCGTACTGTAACCGATCTCCCTCTCAAAGTCAAAGAGGCGACCACAACAGGTCGATGCTATACAAAAGGTGTACGAAATAGATGTTGTTAGAGCCGTTTGTTCACAGGTCTCATTTGCCGTCCAAAGGATGAAATGGAAATCACTCACAACTCCCAAGAGTGTCTGTGCAGTTTCTGCAAGAACGCTGGGTCTTCTGCCCGCCTGACACAGATTTACACAAACACACTTCTGTACACTTGTGAGCTTGACTTGCCCACCGACAGAGCAGTTGGCTCCACAATGCCAGCTGACTCCACGCCCTTCACAATTCCCTCAAATTTGGCAGATGACGTGCTGTGTGTTGGACAACACATGGACGCCTTATTTCCAGTCAGCCACATTCTCACTTTTCTAACGGTATATGGTTAGAGGTCATCGTCACGTCATTTCAGACTCACATCATTACAGACTTACGTCATTACAGACTTACGTCATTGTCAAATCACAGCATACACTAACTTTCACAATACAAAAGCTCGGCGAGATAGTGTAAGTTGTTGGACTCACAGAGTGCAGACATTTTGGCTGATTCAGTTAGTTGTTGGTTTTTTGTTGGTTTTTGTTTAGTTTAAAGAGCTACAAACAGTTGACACTACCAGGACCTACTGGTCACCCAAATAGCTGAGCCAACAGATTATCCAAGATCCAAAATGTCCAGCGGCCTTTTTCGGTCAAGCCAACTGGCGGTACTGAGGCAGAAGGCAGAGAACACAGCAAAACATTGATAGGAAAGCTTAGTCTGAGTCACTGGAACTGAACAGACAGGTAAGACAGTTCAATGCACATTAATGAACTAAGGGACAGCTCAATGCACGTCAATGAACTAATGGACAGCTCAATGCACGTCAATGAACTAAGACAGCTCAATGTACGTCAATGAACTAAGACAGCTCAATGCACGTCAATGCAATAATGGACAGCTCAATGCACGTCAATGAACTAAGACAGCTCAATGTACGTCAATGAACTAAGACAGCTCAATGCACGTCAATGAACTAGGACAGCTCAATGCACGTCAATGAACTAAGACAGCTCAATGCGCGTCAATGAAGTAATGGACAGCTCAATGCACGTCAATGAACTAAGACAGCTCAATGCACGTCAATGAACTAAGGGACAGATCAATGCACGTCAATGAACTAAGGGACAGTTCAATGCACGTTAATAAACTAAGGGACAGCTCAATGCACGTCAATGAACTAAGATAGTTAAATGCACGTCAATGAACTAAGGGACAGCTCAATGCACGTTAATGAACTAAGGGACAGCTCAATGCATGTCAATTAACTAAGACAGCTCAATGCACGTCAATGAACTAAGACAGTTCAATGCACGTTAATGAACTAAGTGACACTTCAATGCACGTTAATGAACTAAGGGACAGCTGAATGCACGTCAATGAACTAAGACAGTTCAATGCACGTTAATGAACTAAGGGACAGCTCAATGCACGTCAATGAACTAAGACAGTTCAATGCACGTTAACGAACTAAGACAGTTCAATGCACGTTAATGAACTAAGTGACACTTCAACGCACGTTAATGAACTAAGGGACAGCTGAATGCACGTCAATGAACTAAGACAGTTCAATGCACGTTAATGAATTAAGGGACAGCTCAATGGACGTCAATGAACTAAGGGACAGCTCAATGCACGTCAATGAACTAAGGGACAGCTCAATGCACGTTAATGAACTAAGGGACAGCTCAATGCACGTCAATGAACTAAGATAGTTAAATGCACGTCAATGAACTAAGGGACAGCTCAATGCACTTTAATGAAGTAAGGGACAGTTTAATGCACGTCAATGAACCAAGTGACAGCTGAATGCATCTCAATGAACTAAGGGACGGTTCAAAGCACGTCAATAAACTAAGACAGTTCAATGAACGTTAATGAACTAAGGGACAGTTTAATGCACGTCAATGAACCAAGTGACAGTTGAATGCACGTCAGTGAACTAAGGGACGGTTCAAAGCACGTCAATGAACTAAGCGATAGTTCAAAGCACGTCACTTAACTAAGGGACAGTTCAGAGCACGTCAATGAACTAAGTGACAGTTGAATGCACGTCAGTGAACTAAGGGACAGTTCAATTCACCTCAATGAACTAAGTGACACTTCAATTCACATCAATGAACTAAGTGACAGATCAATGCACGTCAATGAACTAAAACAGCTCAATGCACGTCAATGAACTAAGGGACAGTTCAATACACGTCGATGAACTAAGGGACTGTTCAATGCACGTCAATGAACTAAGACAGCTCAATGCACGTTAATGAACTAAGGGACAGTTCAATGCACGTCGATGAACTAAGGGACAGTTCAATGCACGTCAATGAACTAAGACAGCTCAATGCACGTTAATGAACTAAGGGACCGTTTAATGCACGCCTTCCTTCTTTGTTAACGGAACTCACATCACAAGCCTTATTGTTTCAAGGCGGCAGAATACACCATTACCTGGAAATGTAGATAGCATTGACCTCAGTCCCTGACATTTTGCAAATCATGCCCGGCACAAGCAAAACTGAATGAGACAATAATAATGGTCACAGATTCGGGGGGGGGGGGGGGGGAGGAGAGACAGAGAGAGACAGAGAGAGAGTTTTGTTGTTCTTTTGTTTGTTTGTTTGTTTGTTTGTTTGTGTGTGTGTGTGCGTGCGTGCGTGCGTGTGTGTGTGAGTGTGTGTGTGTGTGTGCGTGCGCGTGCGTGCGTGCGTGCGTGCGTGCGTGCGTGCGTGCGTGCGTGCGTGCGTGCGTGCGTGCGTGCGTGCGTGCGTGCGTGCGTGCGTGCGTGCGTGCGTGTGTGTGTGTGTGTGTGTGTGTGTGTGTGTTGATGATTCACTCCATGTGGTACAAACGCATGCATAATGAATATTGCTGAGAAAGTGCAACCTTTGCGCACTTTGGGGTTTATAGTTCACCCTGATAATCTGTCCTCGAACCAACACGGCAAATCCAGCGTCTGGGAATGATGAATGATCCCGCAACAATGACAGTCGAGTGACAGAGGAAAACGGCAAAAACCTAGCAACATGCTGCAAATACCGCCGCTGACGCAGAGTGAAGAGGAGTGAACTGAGACGCGGGGTCAAAGCTGCATAGCACTTTGTTAATAACTTCCTTAATTAGCTCTCTTGCAGCGAAAGACAGACACTGACTTGTTTGTTTCCAGACCCAATGCTCAGATGGCGTGTTTTGTTTTGTTTCCTACAAACCGGACCCACAGGCGCATGCCGCAGAGGTTTTCTCGCTGTCTTGGAGAAAATGTTTAACTTCTACGTTTTCACACCTGTCAGCTCACGTGCTGCAGAACGTTCAGCAGGACGGCTGTGCGAGAGAGGTAGTCAGTGGTGCCACATTGGCCAACACGGGTGTGGTGGTGGTGCCACATTGGCCAACACGGGTGTGGTGGTGGTGCCACATTGACCAACACGGGTGTGGTGGTGGTGCCACAATGACCAACACCAATGTGGTGGTAGTGCCATATTGGCCAAAACGGATGTGGTGGTGGTGCCACATTGGCCAACTCGGGTGTGGTGGTGGTGCCACAGTGGCCAACACGGGTGTGGTGGTGGTGCCACATTGGCCAAAACGGATGTGGTGGTGGTGCCACATTGGCCAAGACGGGTGTGGTGGTGGTGCCACATTGACCAACACCAATGAGGTGGTAGTGCCATATTGGCCAAAACGGATGTAGTGGTGGTGCTACATAGGCCAACACGGGTGTGGTGGTGGTGCCACATTAGCCAACACGGGTGTGGTGGTGGTGCCACATTGACCAACACGGGTGTGGTGGTGGTGCCACATTGGCCAACACGGGTGTGGTGGTGGTGCCACATTGACCAACACCAATGTGGTGGTAGTGCCATATTGGCCAAAACGGATGTGGTGGTGGTGCCACATTGGCCAAGACGGGGGGGGTGGTGGTGCCACATTAGCCAACACGGGTGTGGTGGTGGTGCCACATTGGCCAACACGGGTGTGGTGGTGGTGCCACATTGGCCAACACGGGTGTGGTGGTGGTGCCACATTGGCCAACACGGGTGTGGTGGTGGTGCCGCATTGGCCAACACGGGTGTGGTGATGGTGCCACATTGGCGAACACGGGTGTGGTGGTGGTGCCACATTGGCCAACACGGGTGTGGTGATGGTGCCACATTGGCCAACACGGGTGTGGTGGCCAGTGGTAATAAGCTTGTGGACGCAGGAGCCTGTGCCACTTGTGCCTCAGAGGCGCCCGCCATCGCTGGCACTACCCTTGCATTAAAAGCTCCATCAATGAAGATATCCGCGTTTTGTTGTCGACTTTTTCAGTAATCCGTCTGTGGCGGTATTTACTGATGGACTTCATCAATAATCCATCCTTGTTGGTGTTTTGACTATTTTTTTATTATTATTATTTGTAGTTTTGTGTTTTGGTTTGTTTCTGTTTTGATTTGTTTCTGTTTTGCCTAGTTTTTTGTGTGCGTGCGTGCGTGCGTGCGTGCGTGTGTGTGTGTGTGTGTGTGTGTGTTTGTGTGTGTGTGTGGGTGGGTGTGTGTGTATGTGTGTGTGTGTGTGTGTGTGTCTGTGTGTCTGTGTGACTCTGTGTGTGTATATGTGTGTGTGTGTGTGTGTGTGTTGTGTGTGTGTGTGTGTGTGTGTGTGTGTGTGTGTGACTGTGTGTGTGTGTGTGTGTGTGTGTGTGTGTGTGTGTGTGTGTGTGTGTGTGTGTGTGTGTGTGATGTGTGTGTCGTGTGTGTGTATATATATATATATATATGTGTGTGTGTGTGTGTGTGTGTGTGTGTGTGTGTGTGTGTGTGTGTGTGTGTGTGTGTGGTGTGTGTGTGTGTGTGTGTGTGTGCGTGTGTTTTGCAGTTTTGTGTTTTGACTATGTAATGGTGTGGCGTGGTAGAAGGACAGGACAGGCAGCGGAGTCTGTCAAAAATGGAGACTACAGCAGGCGGAGGCGGCAATCAGTTTTATTGACAATTTTCAGCACACCCAAAATCCTCACGCGCACGCATAGATAAGAAATCGGCCCTCTGGACCACAAAATGACTGGCAATTGTGTTTCCTTGGCACGCACAAATACACTTTCCTCTACAATAACTATACTAATTAAATCATGAAAAACATCAAATAAAAGCCACATTTACAATCTTTTAAACCGTATAAACAAAATGTACACACATGACTTGTCTTATTTACAACAAGAGTGGGAAGCGTGGCTTGCGCCTGTCTATAAACAGATTCAGACAACTAAATCACAGCTAGCACAATGTACAAAATATTAATGTTACTAAAACTTACATCAGAACAAAGTGCACGCTCCCACGGTTAAAATGGTACATAACAATTACAATCAACGCTCTGTGAGAAGCAAGACACACTCAAAGACTAGCACTAAAACAATCGATGCGAACTTTCGCCTGGGGCGCGTTATCTAGTCGCAGCATCGCTGATAAAGTGATGTCAAGTAGTCTATGAATACAACTTAGCCAAACTCCAAGCACTGGTTTACCACATCCTTCCTTCACTTAGTTCATTTACGTGCATTGAACTGTCACTTAGTTCACTGACGTGTTCTTTGGCGTGCATTGCGCTGTCTTAGTTCATTGACGTCCATGCGTGCGTGCCTGCGTTCGTTCGTGTGTGTGTGTGTGTGTGTGTGTGTGTGTGTGTGTGTGTGTGTGTGTGTGTGTGTGTGTGTGTGTGTGTGTGTGTGTGTGTGTGTGTGACTGGCATCGTTCAAAATCGAATAGCGTACAAGAGATACAAGAGAATTGGATTACAACATACAAGAAAATCGGATTACATTATACAAGAAAATCGGATTACATCGTACAAGAGAATACGGTCGCAATACAAAAGAATAAGACTGAACGCTTATTAACAGAATACAAAGAAAACAGTTTACAAACTCTTCGGCAAACTGACTTTGTTAATCTATATATCTAACAATCAAAGAAGTAGTCGGTTTAAAAATGTATTTAATTAATTCGTGACAATACATGATTGCAAACAAGCAGCTATTCTAGATGGAGCAACAGACAATAACAGGTTGCTATTAAAACGTATCCATGTTTTGATTTATTATTTTAATAATACCGCCTAACCCAGATACCGTCCCCCCCCCCCCCCCCCCCCCACACACACACCCCTCTCTGTCTGTCTGTCTGTCTGTCTGTCTGTCTGTCTGTCTGTCTCTCTCTCTCTCTCTCTCTCTCTCTCTCTCTCTCTCTCTCTCTCTCTCTCTCTCTTGCGGAAATTCTCATGTGCAACGTTTCACTCTCATTCATGCCTATGTGTATATAAATAATGCCTGTAATTTGATATCTATTCATCAGTAGTTTAGCAAGGACTAGTTGTTAGACAGGTTTTAATGAACCTATAACCTGAAATAAATTCTGATCATTCATCTCTCTCTCTTCTCTCTCTCTCTCTCTCTCTCTCTCTCTCTCTCTCTCTCTCTCTCTCTCTCCCTCTCTCTCTCTCTCTCTCTCTCTCTCTCTCTCTCTCCTCCCAACTCTCTCTTCGATTATATATAGTTGGGGTCTATGTTTGTCAGCCTGCCTGTATCTGTCTGTCCTCCCACACTCCTGCCTGTGTGTCTGTGTGTGGTATGTAGGCATGCTGCGTGCTTGAGGGGATGTGTGAGTGTTGTGCTGCCTGCTGCCTGTGCGTGCGTGTGTGTGTGTATGTGTGTGTGTGTGTGTGTGTGTGTGTGTGTGTGTATGTGTGTGTGTGTGGGGCGACTGCTGCCGTCTTCTTCGTGTGTGTGTGTGTGTGTGTGTGTGTGGTGTGTGTGTGTGTGTGTGTGTGTGTGTGTGTGTGTGTGTGTGTGCGTGTTCGTGTGTGTGTGTGTGTGTGTGTGTGTGTGTGTGTGTGTGTGTGTGTGTGTGTGTGTGTGTGTGTGTGTGGCTTGGTCACTTCCTTGCCATAATAGACTAGTTTTACTGATCGTGATAGACAGAGGGACTGTAATAAAACAAAATAATTAATTTTAAAAAAGAGAAAGACTTGCAGAGTAAGGAAACCAGCTGCATATTGTCTGAGTGGAAGTATAACAATACAAATAACGCAAACATTTCCAGCCCAATGAACATACATGCTCCTGCGCACAACACATAACCACCGGACACGGACACACGCATGCACACACACACGCCGCCCTGCTCCCCGCACACACAAGCACGTGCGATATGTAATAATAATAATAATAATGCTAAATAATAATAATTCTTATAAAGCGCTATTCTGTAACAAAAAACGCTATTGAGTTAAACTCACTGCGCTGTACAAACATCTTATCACAAAAAAAAACATTAACATACATTTCAGCAAACAAAACCTTAATTATTGTAGCTTTAATTACCAGTATCGCATATCGAACAATACACACACACACACACACACACACACACACACACACAACACACACACCACACACACACACACACACACACACAATGACATGCGCACACCAGTCTCCGCTCTTCCACTCATACAGCAAATTAACAAAATATTAATGATCTCAAACAACGACACCAATTTGAATCTGTCTTTTCACCCACCCAACCCGTGCCTCCTCTTGCCTAAATCTCTCCCTCCCCCCCCCCCCCCCCCCCCAATCTATATGCATCCATCGACATTCAACTGCCACACACACCTTTGTTCAGATTCTACAGGAAGGCCTGGGTTAACAAAAAGGTTTTTAGCTGCGATTTGAATTGAGACAGTGTTGGTACATTTCTTAGAGTGGCCGGCAGAGAATTCCAGAGAGATTGTGCCATGAAACTGAAAGAACGTTGTCCAAATGATTTGAGATTTCGCTTTGAATTTTTAGCAGCTTTTCATTAGAAGATCGGAGAGAGCGAGACGGTTCATAACTGCAGAGAGATGAAGAAAGATAAGGAAGTAAAGACCCTTCAAAATGGCGGTAAGCAAGAGTTGCAATCTTGTGATGACAGCGGAATTTTACTGGTAACCAGTGAAGTTCCTTGGGAAGCGGTGTTACGTGAACCCGTCTTCTTTTTTTAATCACAAGCCGTGCGGCGTTATTCTGCACCCGCTGAAACCGAGCGATCTGGTCTGCTGGTAGACCTATGAAAACCAAGTTGCAATAATCAAGGCGGGATATGACCATTGCCGCAACAAGTCTTGCTGCAGCGCTTTGGGACAGGTACGGTCGGATTGACGCGACACGTCGGAGCTCTAGAAAGGACGCACAGCAGATGCTACTGATGTGCTTCTGCATTGACAACGTTCTATCAAGATGGACTCCGAGGTATTTAACTGACGTTTTGAAAGGAACACTGTTTCCGCCAATGTTTGCGCACTCACTGTCGACCGACTCAAGACAAGATGCAGAACCAACAGGCATAACCTCAGTCTTATCTGTGTTCAACTTAAGCTTGTTGCTGTTCATCCAGAGCAGAACATCATCACTACATGTCTGAATACAGGATTGAACAGAAAGGAACTGATCGGGTGGGGCACTTTTGGACAGCTCAGTGTCATCGGCGTACTTATGATAGTCACAGTTATGGACAGAAATCACATCTGACAAAGGCTGAGAGTACAAGGTAAACAAGACCTGTCCCAACACGGAACCCTGGGGCACGCCGTACACAAGAGGGCGGGAGGCGGACACAACACCATCAACAATGACTGACTGAAAACGGCCACTCAGGTAGGAGACAAACCAGTCGAGGCCTGTACCCCTAACACCAAAGGTTGTCTCAAGCCGTTTCAGCAGTATCGGATGGTCCAAAGTGTCAAAAGCAGCACTTAGGTCAAGCAAGACCTATTTCTGACCTGGGGTACAAGTGTGTTTCGTTATTAAGCCTGCCTATCTGATCCCATCCGTTCCTTCTTCTGTCAGAAATACTCACCAAAAGTACCAGCCAGATAGTACGTCCTCGCACCGGACGCCGGCGTTACGTCAGTACTTGCTGACGTCATGGTAACGGAGTGACCACGGCAGGACCCGGGGCCTGACGACCCAGGGATGCGGGTAAAAGCCCGACAGCGGTCATCTCTAGAGCAGAGACGAGCACAGCCGAAAGGAGACGAAGAAACAACGCTGTCAAACAGGACGTCGTTCTGGAACAGGTAATTATCTCTACCTGTCTTGTAAAACAACGACTGTTTTACCGCAGCGCTGACAGCTGGCCGGAACAAGAGAAGGCTGGCACAGAAAGCAGCCAGGTGAAGACACGCCGTCATCTTCATCAGACCAGGAAACTGTTGGCCACAATGACGAGATGGACAAGAATTGCTGAACTCTCCCGAAGCAAAACAATCTGAAACAAGGATGACAGCTAGCGTTCTCCAGGTAGTCAACACACCGTAAACCGTTACCGGATAAGTACAGTATTGTCCGTTATCACCGTTGGACTGTTGGTTTGTGGCTTTCAAAAAGGGGCTTACCTCGAAAGTCTGCACATGTTTTGTATTATCGTGTTAAATGAACGTCCTTTTTAACCATTTATATGTTTCGATCTCCCAAACCAAAGCGGCGAACGGAGAATGAATTCAGCTGACAGTTTCTGCAAAAGTTGCCGGCGAAGTAAAGTGTATACGGTCCCTGTCTGGTGAATACGTAGATGTGCAGGTGAGCGTACCTGGGCGATGATGCACTAGCAGAGGAAGCGAGGAAGTTTCATCAACGTTGTGGACTGGACTCACTCAGCACCAACAGGCATTCGCTGGGCCGGCGCAAGTGCAGGAGCGTGATGAGCTGGCCGTGAAGCACTGAGCTGTTTTTCCAGCTCGGTCTGTTTCTAGCTCGGTCTGTTTCTAGCGCAGTCTGTTTCCAGCGCAGTCTGTTTCCAGCACAGTCTGTTCCTAGCGCAGTCTGTTTCCCGCTCGGTGTGTTTCTAGCTCAGTCAGTTTCAAGCTCAATCTGGTTCCAGCTCTAGCTCAGTCTGTTTCAAGCTCACTGCGGTAAAGTCAGCGGGGTGGGCTGCAGGTCGTGGGACAGATCCACTGCGGACTGTCTGGGGCCGGACACACGCGCCAAGCCAGTTTTGAAACACACAACGGAGCGACAACTGAAGAAGAAAAAATGCTATGCTCCAGTGAACAGCGAATCAGCTAGCGAAATCGATAGCAAGCTTAATTACTTTTCATTTTCATTTATTTTTCCACAGAAAAACAACAACAACAAACAAACAAAAAACAAAACAAAAAGAAATAGAAAAAAAGGAGGAAAAAATAATTAAAAATCCAGGAATTTCGATCGACAATTCTACCTTTTTATTTAGTCTTTTGACATGAGTGATATTAGACTGATCTTACAATTATCAATGTAACAGCATATGTCAGCAAGGCAATAACAAACCACAAGAAAAAAGAGAGTAAAAAACACCAGCACCACCACGAAGAAACAGTATACACTTATTTGCGATCGACTACAGCTCTGGCGCAGTTTCTTTCCCGCCCTCTCTGTGTACATAACGGTTTCAAGTTCTCCACTTCAGAGACTGTGTGCATGCAGTTCCACCAGCAGTATGGAGTTTCCCACAACCGAATTTCCTTCTGTGAAAGACACCTATTAAAGCTGTAAAAGAAGGCAATTTCTATGACTGAGATTATACCTATCGCTACACTGTCACCACCAGAATGACTCCTGCATTAAGACGGGCAGCGATGAGAGCCATTTTAAGGTTTCATAATTGTGAGGGACAAGTTCACAAGACAGTGTCCACAGACCACAACCTTCGAAGAGAAAGGGGAGCCGAAGCAGATTCGAACCGAGGCACACAGTGGAAGTAAGTAACCATGGTGCTTAACGTCCACAGAAACCACTGCAAGGCTTATTAGGGACGCACACAGTGATCACTCACACGCTTATAAATGACTTAGTGGCAAAAGGTGCGCAAACTGGGGGGGGGGGGGGGGGGGGATGACTGTCAATAAAATCCGTTTCAAACACTTTTTTCTTGTTGTTGCTTTGTGTATGCGTTCATAATTGGTCAATATAACAATGGAAACAATATGAGTTCCAAATCTGGAGCAGCTGGAGCAATATTTATTTTGCAAAATAAAAAGAGCCACGGAATTCGACCCCTGAAAACGGACACGCTCACGTTGAGTGCTTTCATTCATGTAAATGAAGAATAAAAACATTACCTCAGTTACCGATTTGTACAGACACGATATCGCTTTACACAGTGCATATAACGCCAATTATCACAAAGTTTTGATTTTTGAGTTAGAGGCTCCAAAATATTTCTTTATGTGTTGAAATAGTTCATGACCAGCATCCGCGGACAGTCTAAAGCAGAACTGACTTTCTCTTTCGCCAAAACTTTGCCCCAGTCGCTGTGGTACGTCACTGCATCAGGCACCACTGTTTTATTTTACTGCCAAATGTCTGTGTAGTTTTTAAAATACATTTTGCTATCTTCATAATATTGTTGCAATAAATAACGTTCAACAATGTATTAGATTAAACAAGCAAAAGAAAGAAGAAGAAAAAAACGTTTTCGCGCGTTTGCACTACATCCGGTTAGTCATGTTACACACCCGAGTAGTTTTCTTTGTGCACATGGCCGCATGGAAGAGACGCTGTGGCATGCGAAATGTGTGTGGTAATATATTTGAAGCCGGTAATGCTCAACGTGAATTGAACGTTTAACATATATTTAGTCAGTTCTTACGGTTATACGATGATATTGATATTGGTATGCCCAATCCTTTAAAAGTATCGGAATGTTAGCATACAATTTTTTGTTAGGCTGTCGATCTAAAGTTTGTTCAGGTGCTTTCGTAAATTTGATTTCAC
>JABMCL010001912.1:32500-40000 GCA_018857735.1 Alviniconcha marisindica | reverse complement strand
ATGGCATTAGTAACCACTTACTTAAATTGTCAATGCCTTACATAATAGACTCACTTACTTACATTTTTAATCTATGCATCGAGAAAAACCATTATCCACCTGAGTTTAAGAAAGCAAAAGTGATCCCATTGTCAAAAACTCGCGACAAGACAAATTTGACTGACTACAGACCAATATCACTGTTATCTGTCCTGTCCAAACTCCTCGAAAAGCATGTGCATGTGCAGTTAAATGATTATTTGGAAAAACACCTACTCATTCACCCCTTCCAGTCTGGTTTTCGATGTAAACACTCTTGCAGTACCGCATTAGTACGGCTTACACATTCTTGGCTAACAGCGATGAACAGATCTGAGGTGTCTGGCGTGATATTCCTAGACCTGAAAAAGGCCTTTGACCTTGTGGATCACAATATCATGATGTACAAGCTTGGATGCTACCTTCAGAATTCAAGTTCTCTACCGTTTTTCAAATCGTATCTTGAAGGCAGAACGCAAAGTGTTTTCCTCCATGGCTCATATTCTTCTGAAGGCTCTGTAAAGTTTGGGTTACCACAAGGATCTGTCCTAGAGCCTATTCTGTTTAGTATTTTTATCAGTGACCTACCATTGCATGTAACGAATATTTCTGTTGCTTGCGACATGTTAGCAGACGACACAACACTCCACACATCCGGAAAAGATATTATGCAGGTAGAACACACCTTACAGGAAAGCTTAGACCAGGTCTCATGTTGGTGCGACAATAATTCTATGGTCATCAATCCAAAGAAAACCCACTCTATGACAATCGCTACAAGGCAGAAGCATCAGCTGTTACCTTTATCGCTTGATCTGTTACTACATGGAGTGAAAGTTGAACAAGTGGCAGAACACCGACTTTTAGGAATAATTATAGACAACAAACTTCGGTGGGATACACATACTGACACACTGTGCAAAACACTCTCTAAGCGTGTCTTCCTTCTATCTAAGCTAAAGTACATTGTTGACACTGATACTTTAAAGCTTTTCTTCAATGCCCACGTTAAATCCCACATTGACTACGCATCCGTAGTGTGGGGCGGCTGTAGTGATGCTCTCAAAAAACGATTAAATTCTCTACTAAGAAGATCCGGAAAGCTAATCCTTCCAGAAAAAATCTAACCACTGACCAGAAACTGAATAAGATAGGAATATTGAACCTTCACAAACAACTGGACTACAACAAGGGTGTTTTTATGTATAGGGCATTTTCCAACAGTGCGCCAGTGTACATATCTAGCTTGTACAAAGCTCCCCACTCTAGCTCCAGAAACAACTACCTTTTAGTTACCAAAGCCAAGAATAGATTTATTCAAAACAAGCATGGCCTTTTCTGGTGCCCTGTTTTGGAATAGTCTTCCAGTGCACCTCAGATCATGTCACTCACTCAGCTCCTTCAAGAGAAACCTCTGTAGCACCTTAACACAACCGTATAAAACAGCTTATACCCCCCCCCCCCCCCCCCCATCCCATTTTACTCTGTAGACCGTGCTTGCTATACAGATGCCGGTATCATCGTTTATCACAAACACTGAAAATGATTTATGTTGCTACCGGTGTGTGTTGTGTGTGTGTGTGGGGGTGTGTGTGTGTGTGTGTGTGTGTGTGTTTTGTGTGTGTGTGTGTGTGTGTGTGTGTGTGTGTGTGTGTGTGTGTGTGTGTGTGTGTCTGTGTGTGTTCGTGTGTGTGTTTTGTGTGGTGAATGCAGCATTGCCTACTGTGATTTATGATCTGATCAACATTTTTTTTTCCCCCTTTTTCTTCTTCTTCCCCCCTCCCCCCCCCCCCCCCAACCCCCCCCCCCACGTACCACTGAACATGTATGTTTTCGTGGATTTACAATAATTGCGAGATACGTCAACACCATTTTTGCTATGTATACATCTTATTTATTCATTGTCATTTCAAAGTATTTTCAGTGATTTTGCTGTTCCTGTATGTTTATTACTATTAATAGTGGTAGTATTATATTTTATTTGTTTATATGTTGTTTATCCTGTTTAAATATTAATCGAGTTTGTAAAACAGTTTTATTTTTATTTTTATATAATTGTTTCTCCAGTTTTCACTTATTCTACAGCTTAGCAAGGACTAGTTAGACAGGTCTAAATGAACCTAAACTACAATCCTTGGAAAATAAAGTTTCGAGTTCGAGTTCGAGTTCGAGTTCTCTCGCTCTCTCAAAGTATTTTCACTGATTTTGCTGTTCCTGTATGTTTATTACTATTAATAGGGGTAGTGTTATATTTTAATTGTTTGTATATTGTTTATCATGTTTAAATATTAATCGAGTTCGTAAAGTTTTGTTGTTGTTTGTTTTTGGTTTTCATATAATTGTTTCTCCATGTTTCACTTATTCAGTAGTTTAGCAAGGACTAGTTGTTAGACAGGTCTAAATGAACCTAAACTACAACCCTTTGGGAAAAATAAAGTTTTCGAGTTCGAGTTCTTTTCTCTCTCTCTCTCTCTGTCTCTCTTCTGTCTCGTCTCTGCTCTCTCTCTCTCTCTCTGCCTCTTTCTCGTCTCTGTCTGTCTGTCTCGTCTGTCTGTCTGTCTGTCTGTCTGTCTGTCTGTCTGTTTTCTCTCTCTCTCTCTCTCTCTCTCTTCATCTCTCCTCTCTCTCCCTCTTCTCTCTCTCTCTCTCTCTCTTCTCTCTCTTCTCTCTCTCTCACCACACACACACACACACACATAAACACACAGACAGAAACACACACACACACACACACACACACACACACACACACACACAACACACACACACACACACAAAGGACACACACACACACACAGAAGCGCACACACACACACACACACACGCACGCACGCACGCACGCACGCACGCACGCACGCACGCACAGCACACACACACACACAGAGTTTGCTCACCAACCCATTGACCAGTTTGTTCATCCACCCACTCCACCCACCCACAGACTGTCCAGTTTGCTCACCAACCTATAGACGAGTTTCTTCTCCTACTCACTCACCCACTCTCTCCAGTGTGCTCACCAACCTATTGCTTGCTCACCAAGCTATATACGGTATTTCCTCCCACCCACCCACCCACGGACTCCCCACTGTGCTCACCAAGCTATATACGGGTATTTTCTCCCACCCACCCACCTACAGAATCCCCAGTGTGTTCACCAAGCTATATACGGGTATTTTCTCCCACCACCCACGGACTCCCCAGTGTGCTCACCAAGCTATATACGGGTATTTTCTCCCACCCACCCACCCACAGACTCCCCAGTGTGCTCACAAAGCTATATACGGGTATTTTCTCCCACCCACCCAACCACCCACAGACTCCCCAGTGTGTTCACCAAGCTATATACGGGTATTTTCTCCCATCCACCCACCCACCACCCACGGGCTCCCCAGTGTGGTCACCAAGCTATATACGGGTATTTTCTCCCACCCACAGACTCCCCAGTGTGCTCACCAAGCTATCTACGGGTATTTTCTCCCACCCACCCACCCCCCAAACTCCCCAGTGTGTTCACAAGCTATATACGGGTATTTTCTCCCACCACCCCCCCACCCCAACACTCCCCAGTGGGGTCACCAAGCTATATACGGGTATTTTCTCCCACCCACCCACGGACTCCCCAGTGTGTTCCCCCAGGCTAAAACCCAAAATTTTCCAACCACCCCACGACTCCCGCACCCTCTAAAACCCCCCTTTCCCCCAGAAAACACCACCACCACACACACACACACACACACACACACACACACACACACACACACAGCGAGAGAGAGAGAGAGAGAGACACACAAAGAGAGAGAAACTCCCAGACTCACCGCTGAGCTTTATCGTGACGTACGTGGACAGAGGAGTGAAGCGAACTTGTTGCAAGTGGGCTAAGCGATAAAACTGCCCCACCACCGCCTCCACGTAGATGAGGAAGTAGTGCGTGGAGACGACCAGGTCGGCCAGCGCCAGGCTGAAGAGGCAGACGTTGACCCGCTCGCGGAGCCCTTGCCTGAAGAACACGGCCACGTTGAGAGCGTTGCCCACCACCCCGAGCAGAGACACCACGGGCACGAAGTTCGAGGTCACCAGTGTGGCTACCCACAGGCTTAGCTGCAGCATCGAGAGTCACATCGACCGTCATATAATAAATACTTATATAACATCCGCGGCAGGAGGTTTGAGGTCACCTGCGTGACCGACCCACAGGCATAGCTGAAAGGAAGAGAGAGAGAGAGAGAGAGAGAGAGAGAGAGAGAGAGAGAGAGGAGAGAAAAAAAAACAGCAGACAGAAACCAGACAGACAGACAAAAACAGACAGACAGAGACAGAGAAAAAAGAGACAGAGAAAGAGACAGAGAGAGAAAGAGAGAATGAGACAGAGACAGAAAAAGAAAACAGACAGAAAAGATAGACAGAGAAAGGAAAGGGGAGGAAAACAGAGACAGAAAAGAGAAAACAGAGACAGAGACAGGAAGAAAGAGAAAAAAGAGACAGAGTAAAACTCAACGTCCACAGAAGCCTAAACGAATAAGGGGAAAGGGGGGGGGGGGAGGGGGGGGGGGGAACGGGGGAAAGGGAGGGGGGTTAGGGCACGCAATTGGTACTCACCCAACCGATGTCTGTGGATAGACAAAAATGGGGGGAAACCCCTAAAAAATTTTAATTTTACAAAAGGTTATGTTTAAACCCGTTGTAAAAAAGACAAAACTGTTAAACTCCGTTGCGGGCTATCAAAAAAGAAAGAAAAAGGGGTGGAGAGTGAAAGAAGAAGGAGAGAAACAAAAAGATGGGGACAAAAACAAAATCCAAACTGTTGGCAATGGTGTCGGAGTTTTAGAAATTCGAACTGGAAATGTAAAGTCATCCGTCACTACAAACATCCCTCCTAAAGACATCCAGCTCACCAGCTTTTACACAGGAATCCGCTATACAATATCCGCTCATTAAGATCTCCACTCACACAAGATCATCCAGCTCACTACAGGGTCATCCAGCTCCTAAAGATCATCCAGCTCACTACAAGAGCCTAGCACTACAAGATCATCCAGCTCACTACAGGGTCATCCAGTCCTACAAGATCACCCCGTCACTACGGGCCTCACTAAAGATCACCCCGTCACTACAAGACCACCAAGGATCATCCAGCTCACTAAGGGTCATCCAGCTCCTACAAGATCACCCCGCTCACTACAGGATCCCAGCCCCTACAGGGTCATCCAGCTCACTACAGGGTCATCCAGTCACTAAAAACCCGTTACAAAACTAACAAAAAGATCATCCAGTCACTACAAGAGCCAGCCTCAAGATCATCCAGCTCACTACAAGATCATCCAGTCACTACAAGAAACCCCTCCCAAAAGGTCACTACAAGATCATCCAGTCACTACAAGATCATCCAGTTCACTACAAGATCATCCAGCTCACTACAAGATCATCCAGCTCACTACAAGATCATCCAGTTCACTACAAGAGCCTAGCACTATGCAAGATCATCCAGCTCACTACAAGATCATCCAGCTCACTACAAGATCATCCAGCTCACTACAAGAGCCTAGCACTACCTTCCTGAGCTCCGCACAGCTCCTGAGCTCCGTATATTGATGGCCATGTCGATTATATCATGCTTCCATAATGAAGGGAGGGGTGGGTCGGTGGAAATTTACAGACTAACCGTACAACGGAGTGATGGGAAACTCCTCCATGTTGCGTGTGTGTTTGGTTTGGATGCGTGTTGCTTTCCCTTCCTTCTTCCTGTCCTTATCCATTTTACCCTGCTCGCATTCGTGTTCTGACTACTTTCTTTGTGTCTTTCTTTTTTTCTGTATCTTTCTTTCTTTTGTGTTTTCTATCAAACGAGTCAGATTAAAACGCAAAGTGCCAGATTTGTCCATAAACAGACCGCATACACAGTCATAACTAACATGAAAACTAGACAGAAAAAAACTAACTAGACAGTTAGTCATTGGATTTCAACGTCCTGTCAATCACACATGGTCACTTGAGGGCGACCAAAGACCAAGGCGATCATAAGAAAAATAATGCAGATTTCAAACCTCCTCTCATGTATAAACCCTTCGTCAGGTCTAAGTAAGTAAACATGGTGCTTAACGTCCACATAAACCATAAGGCTTATCAGAGACGGGGAGAAGGGAGGGAAGGGGCTATGGAGGTGTAAGTAAACATGGAACTTAACGTCCACAGAAACCATAAGGCTTATCAGGAACGGTGAGAAGGTGGGGAGGGGGTATGGAGGTGGGGGAGAAGGAGATTATATACCTATCGCTACACTGTCACCACCAGAATGACTCCTGCATTAAGATGGGCAGCGATGAAAGCCATTTTAATGTTTCATTAATTGCGAGGGACAAAATCACAAGACACTGTCAACAGACTACAACTTTTGAAGACAAAGGAGAGCCGAAGCGGAATCGAACCGAGGTCCTTCCGCTTACAAGCCTAACGCCTTACCGCTAGGCCAAACCGGTTCACGCGTCAGGTCTAATCTACAGAATCAACCTATATATAACACTTGTAAATGTAAAGGGTAGGAGTGCCTTACAATGTAAAAACAAAGGACTAAAACGCACGGCCTTACAATGGACAGCTTTTTATATGGATAGATCAAAATAATGCGTACCTTTTCGATTATCTTGGTTTAAAAAAAAAGAAGATTTGTTATTAAAGAACAAACAGACGGGTGTGTGTGTGTGGGGGGGGGGGGGGGTGGGGGGCGGCAACAACAGTTATGCTACTATTACGAAAGAAGAAAACAAGGTGATGTAATTTCCCTTTGGTGTTGTTGACACAATCTCATAAGACAGCATCGAGTGTGAGAAGAAGAAGAAGAAGAAGAAGAAGAAGAAGAAGAAGAAGAAGAAGAAGAAGAAGAAGAAGAAGAAGAAGAAGAAGAAGAAGAAGAAGAAGAAAGAGAACACAATAATAACAAAATTAAAGAAGAAGAAGATCGGATTTATAAGGTACACGATAATGATTTTAAAATAGAACACAAAGAGGGAATTGCATTCACAAAACGGCTGACCTCTCTGGTGATGATCTGATGAGGGTTGTTCCAAGGAAGGCGGTCATGTGGCACTATCATACAGCCTTCCTCGTTGAATCTGGGCTGGTGAAGGTATGTTTGTGACGTCATAGTCTGCTGTCGTCATGTTCACGTCACTGGAAGGCCAGCTGGGGATTTCGTTGCAAAACACCCCGGTTCAGAAATTTCGGGGTAAAAACAAACTTTGTTTTTGTAAGACCCCTTGACAATTATGCAATAGCCAAAATAAATCAATCAAATAACAATTTAAAAGCAGCGTATTTTTTTATGCTGATCATGTTATTAAAAGATTGACAATTTTTTTTTTTGTTTTTTGGTTTGGGGGGGGGGGGGTTTTGTGTGTGGTGGGTTTTGGGGTGTGTGTGTGTGTGTGTGTGTGTTGGGGGTTTTTTGTTTTTTTTGTTTTTTTGTTTTTTTTTGGGGTTTTTTTGTGG
>JABMCL010001912.1:12500-17500 GCA_018857735.1 Alviniconcha marisindica | reverse complement strand
GCCGTGAAAGAAAGAGGCTGTACACAAATGCCTGGGGCAAAGAAAGAAAGACCAAACCACAAATGATGGTGGCAAACGAAAAATGGCTGCCCTAATCAGGCAAGGAAACGAAAAATGGCTGCCCTAATCAGGCAAGCAAACGAAAATGGCTGCCCTAATCAGGCAAGCAAACAGCTGACACCAAATGAAAGGGGGAAAAAAAGCAAGCTGAAACCACCTCAAAAAACAAAAAAACAACAACAACGGTGGCCTACCTGCAAGCATAAGGTGGAAAAACACACCATCAAATCACAAGTCTTACAGACTACTGTCTGCAACAAACGAAGGGACGAATACAGTCAAAGCCACAAGAGCACAGAGCAAAAATAACTGGGCCAACGACAAACAGATGGAAAGCCAAACTAACCATAACTAACTCACTAACCCGGCTTCCAGCTGGAAAAAAAAAAAAAGGGCTGCTGACTGATATTGTGATAAAGCAAATCGCTAATCAGAACTACCGATCACAAAGCATCGGGATATATTTTAACTGAATATAATTTTCGTTCAAAAAGTCGAAGAAGATTTCTGAGTAGGCGTTGCTTCGCGCTGTGTATAACAATGGAAGTTGACGCTAGAATTGTGAAGCTGTACGCCTGGCACAACAGTTGCTTTTGCAAGAATTACAGAGGAAAAGGTGGATGGCGGATGGAAAAAAGTGTCTGCATCGTTTTTCACATGACCGGAAGATCCGAGTGCGTTGCTGCTTGTTGCAAACACACTCTTACTACGGGCCTTCAAAAATGCCTCTAAGGCTGGCACTGTAGGTTTCGCGAATTCACTGTCACCGCCTTCCATTGTGAAGAAAGTAGGCCTACTCACCGGAATTAAAAACAGCCAAGGGACTTAAGCGATGCCGTGCAAAAGTAAAGGGAGTTAACCACCCCGTCGAGCGCTCATGAGCTATGTAAAAGTCGACTTGGCCGTCCTAGGCTCCCGTCCCTAATAAGCCTTACGGTTTCTGTGGACGTAAGTCCCCGTCCCTAATAAGCCTAACGGTTTCTGTGGACGTAAGTTCCCGTCCCTAATAAGCCTTACGGTTTCTGTGGACGTAAGTCCCCGTCCCTAATAAGCCTAACGGTTTCTGTGGACGTAAGTTCCCGTCCCTAATAAGCCTTACGGTTTCTGTGGACGTAAGTTCCCGTCCCTAATAATCCTCATGGTTTCTGTGGAGGTAAGTTCCCGTCCCTAATAAGCCTAACGGTTTCTGTGGACGTAAGTTCCCGTCCCTAATAATCCTCATGGTTTCTGTGGACGTAAGTTCCCGTCCCTAATAATCCTCATGGTTTCTGTGGACGTAAGTTCCCGTCCCTAATAAGCCTCATGGCTTCTGTGGACGTAAGTTCCCGTCCCTAATAAGCCTAACGGTTTCTGTGGACGTAGGTTCCCGTCCCTAATAAGCCCCATGGTTTCTGTGAACGTAAAGCAACATTGAATCAAAAACACCTGAACCACCCAATATTAGATGAGCTCTTCATTGTGGCAAGCTAAAAATAGCCTGTGACATATTTCTACAGAGAGGATGGGCGGCAGTCCTATGGAGACTGCACCAGCATTCATATTATTATTAGAGAACGTATGCTGCTGAGAAAATGTATCTATTCGGCAGACCAAGTGTGCGTGAGTCTGCAACACCAGCTGACCTATCAACCACTGCTGGCAGCAGTCCAAGGCTTCATTTGGCAAGATTCACCTGTTTGGAGGAGGCCATAACGTGGTTTTCTAACACCATGGTCGCTGTGACAGCATGGATCCCAGGCAATTTCTAAGAACACTTCCTTACACAACACAGATGACCAAAGGAGGAACACTTTCGTAACAAAGCCTGTACATTTTTAATGGAATGGCAGAAAACAAATGCTTAATGTGCACAGACAGAAAGGTAGTTGCTGCTATAGGTCTTAAAGGTCAAAGTTACAGACCCAATTTTTCCTCTACATACTACTACTTTTTTTGCGCTGCTGCAACACAGCTGGCTTGGAGTGTCCCTCACAATTCCGCCTGTGACATGGGGGACCACCCCAAAGTTTTTCAAAGAGGTGTCAACAAACATATGTGAATACAAAAATATGTCCAATGCTTTATAAAAGCTTCAAGTAATGTAACTACCGCAATTGTTAAATTAACTTAAGTAAAGTGAAATATAAGTAACATGTAGCTTTGCAAGAAACAGTTTAATAAACTGTCACATCATGTGGCCTAGATGCATCAGACTATCATTGTTATTGATCAATACTGTTAATAAAAGAAACAGTGACAGGAATAACTGTACGATGAGGAGCGGACACTTGGCTGAACACGCAACACAAAACACACACACACACTGAGTATAATAGAATACAAATACATATATATATATAAAATATATAATTATATATATATATATATATTATATATAGATATATATTATATAGATATATATATATATATATATATATTTATATATTATAAAATAGTATATATAATATATATAATATATATATATAATATATATATATTATAAACGAAAACACGAGGCCCGCGGACACACGCGCGCGCGGCGCGCGCGCGCACACACACCACACACAGCACACACACACACACACACACACACACACACACATCTCAAAACACACACACCACACACACACACACACACACACACACTACAACATACACACGCACGACGCACGCACGCACGCACGCACACAAGCACCACACATAATAGACAGAATCCCGCGCGCGCGTTGCGCACGCGCACGCACTACACGACACACACACACACAACACACACACACACACTACACACACACACACACCACACACACACACACACACACACACACACACACAAACACAAACACACACACTGGGCGGGGGCGCCTAAAAAATTTAAAAAATATTTCAAAGTCTCAAAAAAACATTGTCCAACATGCATATAGTGCTAGTCATCTTGAGCTGATAAAATTGCGTCAGGCTTTTTTTTTTATTGGGCCCGTTCAATACGAAGGTGAAAAAAAAAATATATTAAAAAATAAAAAAAATTGATGCGTTTTCCAATTTTCTTCTGACGAAAACCCTAAAACTAACCCAAAACCTTGAAAAATAAAATGTAAAAGGCTAGGGGGGGGGGGTTTTTTTTTTTGGGGGTTTTTTTAAAAAAAAATAAAAAAATTTTTCTTTGGTAAATTTATTTAATTGGAAGGGTTAAAAAATAAAAAGGGGAATTTTCCCCCCCCCCCCCCCCCCCCCCCCCCCCCCCCCCCCCAAAAAAACCCCCCCCCCCCCCCCCCCCCCCCCCCCCCCCCCCCCCCCCCCCCCCCCCCCCCCCCCCCCCCCAAAATAATACAAAAACTTTACGGGGCCCAAAAGGGTTCTCCAATACCTTTGGGGCCCTTGCTCCCCCCTTTCTCCTTCGTTTTTTGGGAAACGCTGTTCCTAAGTGTGTTCTTTGTCTTTTGTTTTTGTGCAAAAAAAAAGAAAAAAAAAAAAACCGAAAAGCCCGTGTAATGGGGGGAATGCATTGAAAATGGGACAAATTTCCTTGTCGTGCGCTTTTAGCTGCAAAACGTAAAAAGGCTGTCAAAAAGACTGGGGGTTTTGTTTTTATTTCAGCTCAAAGGGGATCCATACCGGATAAACATATGTACGTATGTGTAATAGACAGTCTCACTGTGGACTATTTTTCGCTCCACTCGCCACCCCGCTGCTACGACAAAACTTACACAACTCGTGTTTATTATGTCAGGGCCACGTCGAAGAAACCTGTAAAAAGTTTTTTCCCGCGCGTCTATTGCTCTGTCTCCACAGTCGTTGGTTTATGGTAACCACAGTCTTCGTCTTCGTTTCCTTGACATTCCTCACCATTTTAAGGCGGGTTTCCTGCTTACCTTTTGAACTGCTACATGTCTGCACTCCGTCTCGTAAAATTGTTTTTCCTCTCGTACACTACCGCTCTTCTTCTACACCCGCATGCTGAAAATCCAAAACCCCAAACGCAAGACTCATGGCTTTCGCACTTTTTTGTTTTGGGGACCCCACTTTTGGAAACCCCCCCGCTTTAAAATGAATTCATTTTTTAAAAAAATTAAAAAACCTTCCCTGCTTCCCAGTATTTCCCCCCCCAATAATATAAATTTACCCAGTTTCTGCTACAGTCATTGTGGTGGGGGTGGTGTGGGGGTGTGTGTGTGTGTGTGTGTGTGTGTGTGTGGTGGTTGTGTGTGTGTGTTTTTGTGTGTTTGTGTTTGTTTTGTGGTGTGTGTTTGTGGTTTGGGAATTTTGGGGGGGAAGGTGTGGTGTGTGTGTGTTTTGTGTGTGTGTGTGTGTGTGTGTGGTGTGGGTGTGTGTGGGGTGTGGTGTGTGTGTGTGGTGTGTGTGGTGTGTTTGGGGTGTGTGGTGTGGGGTGTGTGGTGTGTTTTTGTGTGTGTGTGTGGGGTGTTTTGTTTTGGGTTTGGCTGTATGTGTGGGGTGGGGTTTGTGTGGGGGTATTTGCCAGCTCGAGTGTTTTGTTAGTGTGCATTTTTATGTGCGTGTGTGTGTTATTTATGCTGTAATATCAGTTGATTGAATCTCGGGCCGTGTGATTTTACGGGTCAGCATCAGTCTGATTGAATCTCAGGCCGTGTGATATTACAGGTCATCATCAGTCTGATTGAATGTCACGCCAACATTTTTCCAAACACGGGACTGAATCTCAGGCCGGGTGATATTACAGGTCAGCATCAGTCTGATTGAATCTCAGGCCGTGTGATATTACAGGTCATCATCAGTCTGATTGAATGTCACGCCAACATTTTTCCAAACACTGGACATAGCTCAACAACAACAACAACAACAACAACAACAACAAAAAAAAGGGTGGATTAGCTCTAATCTCATTTTTCAGGGGTTTTACCTTTTTTTGGAAGGCCGTTTTGGGCGGTTGCCTATCCCAACAATGCCTGCCGGTCCACCAGTGTTTCCAGACGGGCCAACGGCAC
>JABMCL010001912.1:0-7500 GCA_018857735.1 Alviniconcha marisindica | reverse complement strand
ATTCGTCTTTATCTTCACTTTCATTCACCTATGCCTTCACCGCATTCGTCTTTTATCGTCATCTTCATCATCACTGCCAGCCACCATTTCATAACGTTCACTAACCGTAAAGCTGGGTTCACACGATCGCAGAAGTTTGCAACTTTCCAAAAGTTGCATATCTTTGCGCATTTTGGAAAGAACAAACAGACGACAAAAAGATGAGTTGAATCAAGCGTAGAAATGTGCCCCCTAGCATTTGGGGGAGGGGGTGGGTGGGTGGGGGGAGGGGGTGATAAGCCTGTTAGAACAGTAGCTTCACAGAGTAGAATTAATGTTTTCGTGGAATTATGTTTTGCATGCGCAGGATGGTGCTTTTTACTGCTTTTTATGCACTTCTTTCACTCGATAGCCTGTTTTGGGTCGGTCCTTTTTAGATTCAAACCGATCAGACAACCCCGGTAAGCACACAGTCCATGATAGAATATTAGATAAAGTTATCGAAACGGGAAAAGGACTGAAAATAAAGGCGAAATAGCTGAAACAGACATGCCGACCGTCAAGAGATTTACAAGTAAATATTTACAGAATCTTACCACAGGAATATGTTCACTTCTTTGGTATGTGTACATTTTGCCAACGAAACTAGATGGTACACAAATCAAGAAATGTGTACAGTAGATAGCACTTAGCAGTGAAGTTTTTAATCTTTTTTTATTAGAAAGGGCATGGTGATGTCAGGAATAAACTACGTCAGAACTAGCGTCAAATTTGTTGCACTGTTTCTGGAGAAAAGACGCGTGATCGGATGGTATGCCAAAATTAATGAATAATTGATTAACGCGGAAGATCCAAATATTTAGAGAACTAAGGGTTTTCAAACTGCACTTTGGAGTGAAGTATTGGGCTGCTGCACACAGACAATTTAGCCATACTGATTAATTTCAGCCGCATAGACATCGTCAAGGCCGTCCATGAGGGTCGCATTAATCGATCAAAGATTGGCAACGCGCTAATTAGTGAAATTGTGACTGTATTCGTTACCCGTACTAGCATATTTTTCTTCTTTCCGGTGTTCAACTTTTTTTGGAAAGTTCGAATGCACAAATATACATAAACAAACAAAGAAAAAGTAAATTTAGTATATTTTGGCAATGCTAAAGTTATTCATGAACATATACACGTAGAACATTCTTACTTTTGCACCTTTGATGCAGTGAATGCCATTAACATCTGTAGTACGTATTATGAATGTAAGACACGAAGCAATCACAGTGAGCATGTTTTCACTTGCTATTTGGTTCTGAGCACAGACAATGAAAACAATAGCATTTATTTTCAAGAATTTGAAATGCAGGCGTTTCTAAATGTACTTCATTCTTACAAAAACGAAGCTTAGGATTTTTGTACCGGGGTACAATTTAAAGCAAAGCGCCTGTCCTGACATGAAACTGTCGGACAGCTTCGTGACGTCCGTCTGCACGAGAACGAGTTCTATGCTACAAAATCACAGGGTATTTTAATTCTAGTTTTCATCCATTTTTTTTCTTTTTCTTTTTTCTTATTTTTTTTATTTTTTTTTAATTTAAAAAAAATTAATCTTTTTTTTTAAATCAGGAAACATGATTTATGCCACAGTTACCGATAGTCTTTTGCATCTCAATTCATTTGTTTTGGTCGGCATTATCACTAGTCCATTTACCTCTAGCTCAATGGGCGTGACCCAATCTAGATCTATGAGTCATTTTGATCCCACCGCCAGTTTGTAAATATTAGATCTATGATGAGTCTGGGGTGATTTTTTTGAGAAAATGTAAGCTATTGTTATCATATTTTTATTATATTAGTTTGAAGTGTGAGTGATGAAACGAATTATTTGTGTCAATGAAATAAACAAACAAAGAAAAAGTAAATTTAGTATATTTTGGCAATGCTAAAGTTATTCATAAACATATACACGTAGACCATTCTTACTTTTGCACCTTTGATGCAGTGAATGCCATTAACATCTGTAGTACGTATTATGAATGTAAGACACGAAGCAATCACAGTGAGCATGTTTTCACTTGCTATTTGGTTCTGAGCACAGACAATGAAAACAATAGCATTTATTTTCAAGAATTTGAAATGCAGGCGTTTCTAAATGTACTTCATTCTTACAAAAACGAAGCTTCAGGTTTTTGTACCGGTTCTTTTGTTGTTTCCCTTTTTCTTTTCTTTTTTCTTTTTATTTAAAGAGCACGATTTATGCCATGAAGCCCTCTGGAAAGCTGCTTCAAGTCTCTTTCCCTCGTCCAAGATAATCTATAATAAGAACATAAAAATATATATAAAATTTGAGTACGATTTTGTTGTTTTTAAAAATGTGACAAAATGACCCAAACCACTGACCATACTTTATCCACCCCACCCCCTCCCCTTGAGGTGAACCATCTGTAAAACGAACCTTGTGTCAATGAAATAATTCGTTTTTGTGTGTGTGTGTGTGTGTGTTTTTTTCTTTCTTTTTTTTCTTCTTCTTTTTTTCCCTTCCTTTGATGGACCATCAGGCACTGCGGGATTGGTTACACAACAATGTCTACCTTGCCTTTGGATGTGGAAGTACTCAGACACGCGCAGCAGCTTCAACGTCTGCTTAGGAAGCTTTCACCTGCTGACATCGAAGTACACAAAAATGTCTTTTTGCATTCTTCGGGCGCCAGCCTAACCTGTGCTTGACAAATGCGAGGGTGAAATTAGATACATAGGTGCTATTGTCTTTGCTGAACTGTAGCCGCTTACATTTGGAAGATTTCAGAGGTCAGGTAGAATGTGTCAGCTTTAGCAGGCCATACTTTGGCCAGCTGTATTCTTCCCGCCTGAAGGATGCAGGGCGAACAGACGTTTTATGTGTACACCTCAAGGTTGCGTGAGAAAATCTTAGCAGCTGGGTCTGACCTTATCTCAACACATCGTGCTAAAGAAGTGATGCTTGTGTTTAACAAAGACACTGGAGAGGCCTTGAATATTGCGCTCGACCAGCTGAGCTATTCCCTCTCCTGTGACAGTGCACGCGAACCGCACTGTCAGTGCATGAGTGAGTGAGGTGAAGTGATGCTTAATGTCCTCAGATGTCAACTGACCTTATAGGGATCAAGTTGTGAACCAAGCCGAGCACGGTTCAAGTGATGGGGTGGTGGGGGGGGTACAGGGGGGGGGGGGGGGGGGAGGGGATCCACTGCAGACGCATGAGAGTTAGCGTGGCGTACTAGGTAGTCGGCAGCTAGCTCGGCGACGTGCACAACCTGCTGATCTCTTCACACAGCTGCCTGAAGACTAATGGCGACAAATTTAAGAAAAGCACTAATAAGGGCCAATACGCACGCATTTGATTATCTTACTTCCTCACTTCAAATTCTATGTAAACCTGAATTTAGATTAAATCATGACATTTAAGTACCTTCATTTGCTGATTTGCTGTCTGTTAATAAATGTTCGCAATGCGAACGTAGCGGGTGATGTATTGCCTTGTCGCATAGTACGCGCAGTCACGCTTTAAAGTCTATGTCATGGCGACTTCAGAGACACAAATAGTAGTACTTAAAAGAAAATTAACTATACTTCATACATAGCGGTGTCCTTTTTTATACTATTTCGGAGGTTCAAGAGTGCCTTCTTTTCTAGTGGGGGCCTTAAAAACCGCACTTGTGCATGAATACCTAGGATAATGACAATTGTTGATGACTAGATCGGCTCAATTCTGGGGGTAGTTGGCGTATCGTATGCATTTGAAAGATGAGTATCAGGAGGGGGCCAAAAAATCGAGAGAGAGAGAAGGAAAGGCAAAAGACAAACCTCAGGTGCTTACTATGTGTATTTCACTACTGATCGACAAGCACACACAAATTATGGGTCGAATTTGACACAGATGGGCTATTCGCTGTGGCGCTATACAACTTATAGGCCAAAAAGATTTCAGAGGCGACTGTGGTCGGACAAGCATGAAGCCAGGCAAAGCGCCTTCCTCTCAACGCAGGCAGTATACAATATGACTCTTTTCCACGCGCTACAACGGGTGTGTCCTTAGCTCGGCAGTGTGGTGGGGTGAAGGACCGCCGGAGGGGCTCAGGGAAATGATGGATGAAAATGTCGGATTGCTGTCAGAATCTGTGAGATACGAGCAACAAAGGAAATGAATATGGTGTAAAGATCTGCCCCTGCTGGATTAGGCAGCTAGACGATATCTTATGACGCATGTTCCCTAGCTACACAAGATGACGTGGCCGCAGCGTTGCATACATGATAGCAGATTTTATGCTTTCTGGGTATGCAACTCACCCGGGGTCTCAGGACGAACTGCAAGTACGCAGTACGCGGGGGGTGCATTTAGCCTCGAGGAATTATGGAAAGTTTATGACGAGGGGAAAGGAAGGATACCTAGAGGAGTTAGTATACACATTAATAACAAATCCACTCTGCTGTGCAAACTCAAACGCTGTGGTAGTAGGGTAGGAGTTGGATGACGGCGGCTTTTAGATGGGAAAAATCACAAGGTCAAAGTAGAAGAGTGATAACGTCTTGCATTGGGCTAAGAGAAATTAAAAAAATCAGTTCTCCAATGATCGGAGTATTGATATTGGGGCGGCAGTTCGGCTGCTGAACATTTCTCGGCTATATGTACAGGTCAAGACTGCATTAGCGTCAGACGTACTGTCGCGTCGTTAGAATTTGGTCTAAGGATAGAGGCTGTTGTAAGCATCTGGAAGTCGGGGCAAATTGAGACTGCCTGTCTGACGATGGAATTCGACCTCGTAAGGGGAAGGGCAGTTGTGGTTGCCCCCGCGAAAAAAAAAAAGCCACGGTAACGAATGGGGGACCCAAGGAAAAAAAAAAAAAAAGAGGCAAGAAGGGGGAAATAACCTCAGTGACGTGGAGGGGGGGGGGGGGGGGGGGGGGGCCCTTCGGTGGGGGGGGGGGGGGGGGGAGTCTCTCACAAATATTCTCTTTGTCTTCTGTTTCCTCTTTCGTAGTCTCCAACATCAAGCAGACATACTACTCCTTCGCACGCCTTCTTCTGACACACGGGGGGGTTCTACACTTATCCTTTTTCTTTTTTCTTGTGTGTGTGCTTCTGGTAACGAGCAGGGTTTTTTTGTGTTTTTTTAAGGCGGGTTGTTTTTTTGTTTTTGTATTGTTTGGAAAGTCATAAATATCGATGTGGGGGGGAGGTCGGGGGGTGCTGGGTGTCGGGGGGGGGGGGGAGTCTTTGTCGAAAAAAAAAAAACAAAAAAAAACGCCAAGGCTCCCCTTCATGGTTGGTCTGAGCAGTGGATAATGGTGTGATAGAATGGTTCTTGGGGGTGGCGCTGAAGTAGCGAGATGCACACCTGCTGAGACTATTGTGTTGCAGAAGATTGCTTTTGTGAACAGCATCTTTATCGTTGGCGTAGGTGTCGTACACATGAGACATAGTTGCTCACCAGGTTACAGCTGTAAGGCGTGCTGCATATTTCTGGCACTGATCAGACGTTTGCCTTCCTTTCGTATGTGGAGTTTGAGGCTGCTGTCATCGTCGGAACAGTGGAGCATTAATCGGACAGTATGGACATATGAAGAACCAGCAATTGTTTGTTTGGTTTAAACATGGGGGCTCTTTTTTCTTGATTTCCAGCTCTTTTGCCCCTTTGGGTTTTGTGCGGGAGTTCGTTGGGGGTGACAAACCACCCGTGAAATGCCCGGGGACTAAGCGAAATGCACTGCCATTCAGCTTTAAACCATGGGGAATTTGAAATGTCAAACTTTAAAGCTCGCTCCGCTTTTTCTCCCTTTTGGAAAAAAAATTGTTGTGTGGAAAACAAAATAGGGGAAAAGGGCGGGGCCCGACCTTTGGGGGGTTTACCCGACCCCAAAGTTTCGGGAATCGTGGCAAATTTAAAAAACGGATTGGGCTGTCCCTTGAAAACAAAGGCAGGGTCGCCGGGGGTGCCCCCCCCCCCCCCTCCCCCCCCCCCCCCTCTGGCATACTTTTTCCCTTTTTTTCCTGTGTGTAAATTGGGGAAAGGCCCAATAAAACTGAAATAAGAGAACTTGGGGAAATTTTACACGAAAAAATATTTTTAAACCCTCATATAAATAAAGGGAATTTTTTAAACCCTTTAAAATTAAAAAGTTTCATGTAACAAAATAAATGTTATCCAAAAATGGCGTAAAACTTACATGTTCATTTACTTTGTCCCTAAAGAAACCAGTGGTTTTCTTTAAGGCTAGAATGTGAATTTTTTTGCCCAAGGAAAAAAAAAAATTTAAAAAAAAAATTCCGTTTTTTCCCCCAGTTGGAACAAAAGGCTTGTCCCCATTTGAAGATCTTAATTGTCACCTCACCCTTAGGGTAAAACTTGTCCATTTAAAAATTTTTTGATGCTGTACACATCTACATACCTACCCGAAAATACATTTGTTTACTTTAATGCTTTCCTATTAGGGTACCCCTTTAGTTTACCACAAAGACCTGTTTTCTTGTCTCTACTATTCCTTTACATGCCCAATAAAAAAAAATGCCCCCCGATCATGACCGGGGTGCCTTTTTTCATTTTTTTTTTACTTCTATTCCGACTAAACCCCCTATGATTTTAACCATCAACGTTTCTCCCTTTGTCACCAAACCAAACAAAACTTTGTTTTACATGTCCCAGGACCCTACCTTTTTCATTTTTTCATACTTTCATTCAGTTTAAAAACCGTTTAGATCGGGCACGTCAACGTTTCAAACAAAACTCTACAGGGCCCAAAAACGGGATGAAACCTGTTCACCACAAATATTTGTTTAAAGTTTATGTCTTCTTTTCATTTGGGGCAGAAACCTGCAAAAAAAAAAAAAAAAAAAAATGACCTTTTTCAACTTATTTTATTAGGGTACCTACCCAAAGATCCACCCGAATATAAATGAAATCTGTTTACATTTAGGGGCTTCTCTTTCGTTTTAACCGCAAAGCCCTTTTACCTGTCCCCACAACTACTTGTGTACCTGCCCAAATAAATGTACCCGTTAAATGCCCCTTTTAACCCTTTTCCCTTTTTTTAAAATTTTCATTCAGATTTAACTTTTAAAGGGATCTACCCTAAACTTTTTTCCTACTGTTCTTCAGGGTCCCAGATGAAACCCTGTTCATAAAACAATACCTTTTTCGGGCTTCTGTCTTCATTTTCGGCAAAAATTTCCGGGCCACAATGACCTTTCCAAACTAAAATTCTACTTGGGGTGCCTACCCACAAAATTCCCACCTGACAATAAATTTATTTTGTTTACCCTCATGCTTCGGGTTTCGTCAAAAACCATAAAAAAACCTACCTGTCACCACAAAACCCTTACCTTCTTTTTAAACCTGCCCATAGATGTTTTTCCGGGGTTCAGGGACCCTTTACGTGTTCTTTTTTTTCATACTTTCATTCCAATTAACCGCTGAGATCCCCCCGGGGGGGGGTTTTTTTTTTCAACGTTTTTTTAATTTGCTCTTAACATGTACCCCAGATGCACCTGGTTAT
>JABMCL010002666.1:37500-38831 GCA_018857735.1 Alviniconcha marisindica | reverse complement strand
GCAGTTGTTCAAACCGTTGGTCCGCACGACTTGTTATTTTCAAGGTGTATTTACTACTCTGGCACCTATCTGCGTAGTTGTTGTTTGTATATATATACATGTGTGTGAAGATCATCATACCTTATTACAGTGTATTCTTTAAATTAACTCTTTTTTCCCCCATTCTCTTGCTGCTGTTGTTCCTGTCCGTGTGCTGCTGTTGTTGTGTGGTGTTGTGGTTGTGTTGTTGTTGTGTGTGTGTGTGTGTGTGTGTGTGTGTGTGTGTGTGTGTGGTGTGTGTGTGTGTGTGTGTGTGTGTGTGCAGTTTGGCTGCAGTAAAACGCTCATCAATGCAAACACAACAACAAGGAGTAGTCACACACACAGCCGCGTGTGCGCGCGCGCACACACACACTCTCTCACACACACACACACACCTCAATACCCCTTCTCCGTCTCGTTTGCAGACTGTCACCGCAGCATTATGAAAATGAGCATGTAGATCGATTGTGTTGACATGAGTTTTGAACGACTGAAATGTGTGTATCCTGCACGCGAGCATTTTGTATATGTAAAGCTTGTTGCTACTTTTAATTACTTGTGAGTGTTTCTGTTTTTGTTGTTGGTTTTTGTTTTTGTTTTGTTTTTCATCGAATGCGCACACAAACACGCACTTATTGGACACTCGTACGCGTGCGCGTCCGTGTTTTTGTGGTTTGCACCCGAGTATTAATTGTATGAATGTACTGGCACGGTTGGGAATGTTGAATGTGTCTGATTTGCTGCGTGCAGCATGCGGTTGTTTACACCGGAGGTCTGCACGACTTATTCTTAAGCCATTTAAATATTCGGACACTCTGTTTTGCGTTACTGCTGATTGTATTGTATGTGAGTATCAGCTTGTTTAGACAGTGTGGTTGTTCAGTATAGAACCATATCACTCTTGTAAAAAACAAACAAACAAACAAAAACAAACAAAAAAGGGGGGGGGGGCAACAAAAACAAAAACAAAAAAAACCCTCGAAAAACAACATTAAATTAGAAAATAATCTTTATTTGTATACACAGGTATATACTTATTATAAACCAGTAGTTTTGGTCAACATCGTACACCTTACACGTTAATTTATTATGTCAATCAAAACTATGGAGTCGTATTTTCAAATTTGTAACTCTAATCAGTGTGCTGTTATTACATTTTTGTCTATTTATTTTTCACGTAAGAATAATGGATAAAGATTTTGTGATCGTCAGTTTGTATGGCCCAAACCGTGATAATCCGGAGTTTTATGCCGAGCTTGAGGAACGGATCAGCGAAGTTGGCTTTGAAAATCTTATTATTGGAGGAGACT
>JABMCL010002666.1:10000-12500 GCA_018857735.1 Alviniconcha marisindica | reverse complement strand
GGTTTCTGTTTTAGCATGCGCTTTTCAAGCTGCTCGTAGAAAGCGTGCATCAGTTTGAGCACTTCCTGTTCGACGTCATTTCCGCTTTGTTTTCGTTTAAGGTTTGGCCACGTCATGAATGATCTGCACGCAAGGAAAACATTTGTCTTTCTTTCTTAACAATAACGATAGTATGAATGTCTTTGTGCAATCGTATAAATTGACAGGAAGAGCTGTGAAGGGTTTTCCTGGTTAGACAGGACTTTTTTTCTTCTTTTTTTTGCTGGTGTGTGTGTGTGTGTGTGTGTGTGTGTGTGTGTGTGTGTGTGTGTGTGTGTGTGTGTGTGTGTGTGTGTGTGTGTGTGTGTGTGTGTGTGTGTGTGTGTGTGTGTGTGTGTGTGTGTGTGTGTGTGTGTGTGTGTGTGTGTGTGTGTGTGTGTGTGTGTGTGTTTACTTCATTGTACCTCGCGGGAAACTTACCAGGGTACGGCACAGCAGCCGCAAGAGCAGCGCTACCCATTCCTACCAGCGTTTTCGTGTGTCTAAACAATGGTACGACTGCCAGTGTCTTGGGATCTTTTACGTGCACACAGACCTTGATGCATGCGAGTGCACAGGAGGGCTTTACAGACTCCGTAAGCGAGCCTGCACTGGAAGTTGACTCGGGGGAGGGGGGGGGGGGGGGGGGGGGGGGGGGGGGGGGGGGGGGGGGGGGGGGGGGGGGCGGGGGGAGGAAACCCTTGCCGCACCGGGGACTCGAACCCGCGTTAGTACTGCGCCCGGTTTTTCAGTCCGACGCTCTGCCAGCTGAGCTATCCCCGCTCCCTGGTTGGGAAATAACGTAAGTGAGGAATAGTCCTCATGTACTGAGCTACCTCACCACACTTCCAGGAGGAGAAGGACTAGAAGAGAAGAGGAGGGGGACAGAAGAACAAGAAAAAGGAACAGAAGAAAAACGGGGGTGGGGAGACAGAATAAGAAAGAAAGAAAGAAAGAAAAGAAAGAAAGAATCAAACAGAAAGAAGAAGAAACAGAAAGAGGAGGAGAAGAAGAAGAAGAAGAAGAAGAAGAAGAAGAAGAAGAAGAAGAAGAATCAACTATTGAAGAGAACGATGATGTTCCAGATGTACCAGAACTATTAACGAGTATAAATCAAATACATTTGAGTGTAGAAGAAGTAAATAATACTCTTACAAAATTAAGCACAGCAAAGGCGACAGGCCCTGATCAAATACATAATATAATTTTAAAAAATAGCGCTGGAATCATATCTGAACCATTAACTTTTCTCTTCAATCGATCACTTAATGAAGGAATTTTCCCCACAGTCTGGAAAACAGCACATGTTACACCAATTCATAAAAAGGGTAACAAAGAACAGTGTACTAACTACCGTCCTATATCTTTGCTAAGTTGCGTAGGAAAAACTCTAGAAAAATGTGTTCATCGCCATGTGTCTAATTACTTAAACGCAAACCAAATAATAACACCGTCACAATCAGGATTCACTCCAAAAGATTCAACCGTGTACCAGTTACTAAGTATATACGATGACTTTTGTAAGTCATTTGACAGTGAAATAACTACTCAAGCAATTTTCTTTGACATATCTAAAGCGTTCGATAAAGTATGGCACCGAGGCTTACTACGGAAATTGCAAGCTATTGGAATTAGAGGTACTTTACTTCATTGGTTCGAAAACTATTTGGCCGAACGTAAACAGGCTGTGGTACTCCACGGTAGCAGATCTGATTACTTAACTGTACCTGCAGGTGTCCCACAGGGCTCAGTCCTAGGACCTCTTCTGTTCCTTATCTACATAAATGACATTGTTGAAGACATCGAATCAGTTATTAAGCTTTTCGCAGATGACACTAGTATGTATTTGTGCTTAGAAAATCCACACATCCGAGCTGAAATTCTAAACAATGATCTTGAAAAAATAATGCAATGGGCAAATAAATGGAAAATTGAGTTTAACGAAAGGAAGACAGAACTGATGAACGTAACCAGGAACAAAAACCACCAATTTCAATCACTGAATTTTGGAAGGACTATTTTAGAAGACACTCATAGCCATAAACATTTAGGAATCATTTTTCAAAACAACTGTAAATGGGAGAGTCATATTAAAATGTTAATTGCAAAATGTAGATGTCAAGTCGCTTGCCTAAGATCGTTTAAATATCGTCTTAGCAGAAAAGCTCTTGAAACCATGTATAGGTCTTTTATATTACCGCAGTTAGATTACGCCGACGTCATTTGGGATAATTGTAGTCTGAAATTAGCAGAAGAACTGGAAAGTCTACACCTCGATGCAATAAGAACCATTATAGGAGCTGTTCGCGGAACAAGTCACCAGAAACTATACACTGAATCAGGGTTTACGACTTTACGAGAAAGACGCTTCAGACACAAAATTATTATGTACCACAAGATTGTTCAAGAAAATACCCCGACTTACTTGAAAGAACATTTACCCCCACTTGTTTCCTCAACTAATCCATACCATCGACGACGA
>JABMCL010002666.1:0-5000 GCA_018857735.1 Alviniconcha marisindica | reverse complement strand
GAGGGTTACGTGTCTAGTCTACAAGTCCTGAAACGGGAATTCCAGACAGCGCGTGAAGGTTTTCGTGTCTAGTCTACAAGTCCTGAAACGGGAGAACCATTGATAGCTCATGGGCCTCAACACAGGGGACTTTATTTTCTCCCTCTGCGGTGCTCCATTGTAGGTATGAAATTCTGGAAGCAACAAAAAGTGATCGTTATGCGTATATAAACTAGTCCCGCTTTTGAAAACGTAAAAATCAGTCTACAAAAAAGGAAGAATGTATTTCGATCAGCACGAGGTGGTTGAACTTTAGCAGTGTAAAATTGTAACCACGCCCCGTGTTACTTAGAGTGAAGTATGCAAACTGAGAATAAATTAATGTGTCGCCGAGATTTGAGTGGCAGACGACGACTAGTCAAACAGCAAGGGCAGACGAGGTGAGGTACACCACTCTTTCGACAGCTAGTTTTACTCAACAGTTCAGAATCATTTACTTTCGGTTATCTCGCTCAATGAAGGGACCAGGCTGATCGTACATGAGTGCGAGAGAAAAATGTTCCAGTAAACGTGTCTCTCCTCTCTCTCTCTCTCTCTCTCTCTCTCTCTCTCTCTCTCTCTCTCTCTCTCTCTCTCTCTCTCTCTCTCTCAAACACGTGGACGCATACTTTCTGTCGAACCTTACGTCACTGGATGCAAGACGTATTATTATTTGAAGGATGTAAAATATGTTGGAATTGGAAGAAAAACAAAGAGCCCTCAAAAAAGAGAGAGAGAGAGAGAGAGAGAGAGAGAGAGAGAGAGAGAGAGAGAGGAGAGAGAGAGAAGAGAGAGAGAGAGAGTGTGTGTATGCGAGCGCTAAAATATTTTTACTATCACAAATACTGAGAGAGGAAAGGGGGGAGACAGAAAGTCAGAAATTAGATTTCAAGTGGATTGTGAAAAAACATGAACATAACTGAATGAACCGGAAAGTCAGAAATTAGATTTCAAGTGGATTGTGAAGAAACATGAACATAACTGAATGAACCGGAAAGTCAGAAATTAGATTTCAAGTGGATTGTGAAGAAACATGAACAGAATTGAATGAACCGGAAATTCAGAAAGTAGATTTCAAGTGGATTGTGAAAAAACATGAACATAACTGAATGAACCGGAAAGTCAGAAATTAGATTTCAAGTGGATTGTGAAGAAACATGAACAGAATTGAATGAACCGGAAATTCAGAAAGTAGATTTCAAGTGGATTGTGAAAAAACATGAACATAACTGAACGAACTGGAAAGAAGGAAATTGGAAAGGTAGAACTGGCAGTAGGTAAAGCACGTAAAGCTATAATCCGACATATTCCAGACTCAACAGAGAGAAAAAAGCTCGAACAGCTCTGGGTTTTTTTCCGTCAGAGAGGACCCCAATCTTCAGTTCCACCCGTGGTAGCTTTAGGCCTACCCTGCGATCGAGGCATTTAATTTTGTGTCAGAATGTACCTACACGGTGATAGGTCCAAACACGTAAAAAGTTCAAAAGAACGCTATTTATTAGGACAAAATACAACATGCAAATTTTCGGGGTAATCCCCTTTATCAAGCTGAAAAAAAGACAAAGAAAAAAAGAAAAAGACAACAAAAAAAAGACACAAACAATTGTTAAACGGTGAAAAACGATGAGAAATGAGATGAAGAGCTAAGACACTTACTGTCTACACGGTGATAGTTTGAGGCAGCAACGAATTATTATAATAAAGCCTCCTTAATTCGCTGCTTTTGTAGCTGACTTCTGAGCTCAGGAACTGTGTGAACAGGAAGGTGGGCCTGGACTCTCATTCCCTATCCCATTCTTCCACTGTCCCTAATAAGCCGTACGGTTTCTGTGGACGTAAATCACCATGGAAGAAGAGGTAGACGGACGACAGAGTTCAGGAACTGTGTGAACAGGAAGGTGGGTCTGGGCTCTCATTCCCTATCCCATTCTTCCACTGTCCCTAATAAGCCATACGGTTTCTGTGGACGTAACTCACCATGGAAGAAGAGGTAGACGGACGACAGAGTTCAGGAACTGTGTGAACAGGAAGGTGGGCCTGGACTCTCATTCCCTATCCCATTCTTCCACTGTCCCTAATAAGCCATACGGTTTCTGTGGACGTAACTCACCATGGAAGAAGAGGTAGACGGACGACAGAGTTCAGGAACTGTGTGAACAGGAAGGTGGGCCTGGACTCTCATTCCCTATCCCATTCTTCCACTGTCCCTAATAAGCCATACGGTTTCTGTGGACGTAAAGTACCACGAAAGAAGAAGAAAAAGAAAGAAAGAAAAAAGAAGAAGAAAAGAAAAAGAAAAATGGACGACAGAGCTCAGGAGTTGTGTGAGCAGGGAGGTGGGCCCGGGCTCTCGTTCCCTATCCCATTCGTTTCCTGTCCCTAATAATTAAGCCATACGTAGTTAAACACCGACGTGGAGGTAATTAAACACCATGGAATAAGAAGGAAGTTGCAGCGGGCCAATAAAATCGCGTTCTCGAGTCACTCTCCTCTCGGGATGACCCAAACTCCAGGTATTTAGTTACGCCATAGGGTCCACAAAACTGTCAACTAGCGAGCAGTTTAAGGGTCCACAAAACTGTCAACTAGCGAGCAGTTTTTTGTTGGTGCTCAAACAAGTAGTAATTTTGTTAAAAACAACTCAAATAAAAAGGCGTGTCATTTATAGCCGCCAACAAAGTTTACACCAGCACAAATAAAACCACAATCTTTTGAATGAGACGGAACTCTTTTTTTTTACCCGGGGTGGATGCGTCTCATGTTTACGTGCGTGCTTTGGCGCTAGGTTAAGTAAGTAAACATGGTGCTTAACGTCCACAGAAACCGTACGGCTTATTAGGGACGGGGTGGGGGGAGGGGGTATGGAGGTGGGGGGAGAGGGAGATTATATACCTATCGCTACGCGGCTGTCCCCACCGGAATGACTTCTACATTAAGATCGGCAGCGATGAGAACCATTTTAATGTTTCATTAATTGTGAGGGACAAAGTCACAAGACAGTGTCCACAGACCACAACTTTTGAAGAGAAAGGAAAGCCGAAGTAGATTCGAACCGAGGTCCTTATGCTTACCAGCCTAACGCCTTACCGCTAGGCCAAACCGGCTCACCGCCATAGGGTCCACAAAACTGTCAGCTAACGAGCAGTTTTTTGTTGGTGCTCAAACAAGTAGTAATTTTGTTAAAAACAACTCAAATAAAAAGGCGTGTCATTTATAGCCGCCAACAAAGTTTACACCAGCACAAATAAAACCACAATCTTTTGAATTGAGACGGAACTCTTTTTTTTTACCCGGGGTGGATGCGTCTCATGTTTACGTGCGTGCTTTGGCGCTAGGTTAAGTAAGTAAACATGGTGCTTAACGTCCACAGAAACCGTACGGCTTATTAGGGACGGGGGTGGGGGAAGGGGTATGGAGGTGGGGGGAGAGGGAGATTATATACCTATCGCTACGCGGCTGTCCCCACCGGAATGACTTCTACATTAAGATCGGCAGCGATGAGAGCCATTTTAATGTTTCATTAATTGTGAGGGACAAAGTCACAAGACAGTGTCCACAGACCACAACTTTTGAAGAGAAAGGGAAAGCCGAAGTAGATTCGAACCGAGGTCCTTATGCTTACCAGCCTAACGCCTTACGCTAGGCCAAACCGGCTCACCGCCATAGGGTCCACAAAACTGTCAGCTAACGAGCAGTTTTTTGTGGTGCTAAAAAGTAGTAAGTTTGTTAAAAACAACACAAATAAAAAGGCGTATCATTTATAGCGCCAACAAAGTTTACACCAGCACAAATGAAACCACAATCGTTTGAATCGAGACGGAACTCTTCTCTTTTTTTTACCCGGGGTGGATGCGTCTCATGTTTACGTGCGTGCTTGGGCGCTAGGTTGCTTCCACAGTCTTATCGGTACCCGAACCTTTCGGAGGGCGCTGACCGCATCGCTGGAGAGCTGCGCGGAGATAAAGAGTGCCCCTTCAGTGGCGTAACTAAATCTGGCAGAGTTTGGAGGAAGGTGCCGGAAAGCGGTGCTCGGAGTGTGTGACCCTGTGCGGTTGGCAGGACGGTCAAATCCAATCACAAACTAACCTTCTCGCTTACTTCTATCAAGAAAGGCTCGTTTTGTTTTTACTCACCACTATCAAAGGTGCAGAAAACGTTGACGGCAGCACTATAGTAGGCCTAGTGCTTGAAGTACAACCACGACACCGACTCGCTAGCCAAGAACTATCACTGGCCGGAGCTGCCACAAGTTTTTTTTTCCCAAAACCCCGTCTTTTGTCGCGACAAAAGTATGCTAGTCGCGACAAAAAACAAAACAAAACAAAATGTCTCGACAAAACTTTAGTTATGACAAATATTTGTCGCGACAAACATAATTTTGTCGCGACAAGCATACGTTTGTCACGACAAACACGCGGCGTGACAAGAGTATGCTTGTCGCGACAAAACTTCTGTCGCAATTAACACGTGTTTGTCGCGATAAATATTTGTTGCGACAACTTTTGTCGCGACAAAATAATTTTACATCATACTTTTGTCGCAACAAAAGTTTTTTTGCTTTACAAAACATGTTTGTCGCGACAAACACGTGTTTGTCGCGACAAAACTTTTGTCGTGACAAAATTATACTTGTGGCAGCTCCCGCCAATGATAAAGAACCGTTCCAGTAACTGACTTCACCGATGCGAAACCGTTGAGGATATTGCACTGGGGGAACTGTGTATTAAAAAAAACATCTATCAAAAAAAGCCCTGGCTTCACCACGGGCTTTGGGGAATTTAAATTTTTGTTTAAAATTTTTTCTTTTAATCAGGAAGATTGCATATTATAGGCGCTGGTGCATATACTGATAAAGGAATGCTGTGGGATTGCCATGGTTTATATATACAAGCCGTCCAAAATTAGTGCTTAGTGATTTCAAATCAACTCGCTAGTATACTGGTGCGGGTGTGTGTGTGTGTGTGTGTGGTGTGTTTGTTGTG
>JABMCL010003064.1:32500-42689 GCA_018857735.1 Alviniconcha marisindica | reverse complement strand
TGAAGCCCAAAACCCACATTAAAACCAGTAAACCAAAGTATACCGCCATAAGAAAAACCCCCGATAATGTTCAACAAAGGAACAAAGGAAGGAAGCAGCAATGAAGCACCAACAACCCCAAACGAATAATGGTCAACAACAAGGACATCAACAGGCAAGTGATTAGCAGCAATGAAGCACCAACAACCCCAAACGAATAATGGTCAACAACAAGGACATCAACAGGCAAGTGATTAGCAGCAATGAAGCACCAACAACCCCAAACGAATAATGGTCAACAACAAGGACATAAACAGGCAAATGATTAGCAGCAATGAAGCACCAACAACCCCAAACGAATAATGGTCAACAACAAGGACATAAACAGGCAAGCGAATTTCGAGGAAATTATGTTGAATTTTTGCCTACTGCTGACAAAGAGTCAACAAAGCAAGAACACAGAGAGTTCACAACACAGCCTGTTGGAAGACAGACAAGCACGAGCAAACTAATTATAATTTCAAAAGAACATACAATTATGACAAATTAGATGCCATTAAATTCTGCAACATGCTGTCTCGTATAGACTGGGCCGATGCTATGCAAAATGGATCCATTGACGATGTGCTGAACTTTTAAATACTATATTTTTCGAAGCCCCTGCAATTGCATGCCTGTAAAAACCGTTACAATTCGCTCAAAAGATGCTGCTTGGATAAATGCAGACATTCGCTGGGCTATAAAACAGAGATATAGGTTGTTTAAAAAGCAAAACGCAGCAATAAAGAGAAGACTGGCGAGCTTATCGGACTTATAGAAACTTAGTAACTACTAAGATTAGAGACAGAAAACGGGAATATTTAAATGAACTTGATTTAAAGGCATCTGACCCAAAACAGTTCGGTACTAAGGAATGGTGGAAACTGGTAAAACAATTTATGAATAAAAAAGGCATATCCGACGACATTCCTCCCATCTTCTTCAATGGTACTTTGTATTCCCAGCGAAGAAAGGCCAACGCATTGAATGATTATTTTATTCAACAATCGATTTTAGACAATCCAAAGAAAATACTCCAAATGTAGATACACTGACTCTGAAATTACTGATATTATACTTACGCACGCTGACATACATAGTGTAAAAATTTTTTTTAGACAAATCAAAGGCAACAGGGCCCATATGATTCATAACAAATTGCTGATAGCTACAGTTGACATTATTACAGAACCCTTAACCATCCTTTTTAAACCGCTGTTTGAATGAAGGTATCTTTCCAAACATTTGGAAGATTGCTCATGTAATACCACTACATAAAAAGGACCCGAAAATCTGTGTAATAATTATCGTCCTATTTCGCTGTTAAGTTGTGTAGGAAAGGTCTTAGAACGATGTGTTCACACCCGTGTGTTGAATTATTTAAAGGTTAATAATATTATTACTCCATCCCAGTCAGGATTTATCCCAGGAGACTCAACATTTAAACCCAAACTCACATCAATATATCATGACCTATGTACATCATTCGATCAAGGAATAACTACACAATCCTTTTTTTTTCGACTTTTCCCAAAAACCTTTTGATCGAGTGTGGCACAAGGGATTATTGAAAAAAATAGAAGCTGTTGGATAAGAGGCAATTTGGCATTTGGTTTCAAAACTATTTACAAAATAAAAAGGGTTTGTTATAAAAGGTAAAAAGCCCTGAATAAAAAATATTTAAATTAAGGGGGGTCTGTGTTAGGCCCCTTGTTATTTCTCATATTATAAAAATAAAAAAATATTAATCTTTATAAAACTTTTTGCGGATGACACAAGTGTGTCACTTGCATTGAAAGACCCAACAGAAGAGCAGCAATTTTAAATTCTGACTTGGAAAAAATTAACAGCTGGGCGAAACGAGGGAAAGTTAGTTTTAATGAAGAAAAAACTGAATTGTTAACATTTAAGAAAGACAACCATCCAGTTTACCCACTGTCATTTGGAAATATTGTTCTCGAAGACAAGGAATTCACAAACACTTAGGTCTGATTTTTCAAAGTAACTGCAAAGGGGAAAAACATATAAACAGTATTATTAGAAAAGAACCCTTCTTATTTCATGTTTACGTTCCTTTAATACAAGTTATGCAGAAAAGCCTTGGATACTATGTACAAATCCTTTATATTGCCACAGTTTGACTACGCCGACATTGTTTGGGATAATTGTACTGGAACACTTTCAAATATGCTCGAAAACCTGCATTTGGAAGCTATAAGAATTATTTTAGGAGCTGTTAGAGGAACAAGCCACGAAAAGTTGTATAAAGAATCTGGATTTTGCCACAAAAAGAAAACAAAAACCACAAGCTATTAATGTTTCACAAAATATTAATTACCAGTGCCCCGGATACCTATCGAACTTATACCACCTCTAGTTTCAACAACAAACCCGTATCATCGCAGACGACCACATGAAAGAGTCATTCCCGCTCACAAAACAAAACTATATCAAATTCTTTCATTCCGTCAACTACCCAACTGTGGAACACATTCCTCAAACTATACAAACAAATCCCTTTAATTATCTGCTGAAAAAATTTTGTCAACGAATGAACTGTGGGTTTCCCATATATTATTTTTTGGGTTTTAGAAAGGAACAAGTTAAGCATTGTAGACTTCGACTTGCTATTAGCGATTTAAATTATGATTATTCAGACCCACCTGTTAGAAGACCCTATATGTTCATGCGGATTACAGCAGAAAATCAGAGCATTTCCTCTACATTGTCCCCTTTATAATAGTATTAGAAATAAAACCATTAATAAACAGAAGAAAAAGAAATACAATACACTTCTGTTTGGAAAACCGACATTTAGAAACAATAAGAAAATATTTCTATAGTCCCACTTTTTGCGCCAAACCGACCCTTGTAAATCTGTAAAAATCTGCCAAAATTTGTTTATGATCAAGCGAAGAAATACACGTTTTAATCCTCTCCCTCTCTCCCTTTTCTCAGATCAATAATTTTGACAACATCACTAGACCATTCGGGTTTGTTATTTCTTTTTTCCCCCCCCCCTCCTCCCCTTTTGTTTTTGTTGTTTTGCTTTTTTTTTTGTTTGCTTGGTTGTTTTTTTTTTGTTTATTTTGGTCTTTGTTGGTTTTGTTGCCTCTGACGTTTTTTTGCCATCTTGCCATTGTAAAAGTCTGTGTGATTATCATTTTATCTATAGGTAACACTCAAATAAGCATATTGCTTTTGTTTCCTGTACGTTAAAAACCTTTGGGGAAAAAGAAAGAAATGCAAAGAGTGGGGATGTCAGTGACTGTGTTGACATGACAAGCAAATGCGAGTCTGTTTCTGTTCCCATTTAAACCGTGCTTGGTTGGTGACACACAGACAGGACAGATAAAAACCAGTGAAAAGTTTGATTATTTGTCTGAGGCAAGTGTGACTGAGCTTTCATTAGCGGGAAAAAAAATCGCCGATACAAGTGTCAGTTTTAGTGATGAATATTGCAACCATACAAATGACAAAAAGGGTTTACAAAAAGCTAGATCCTGATGTGATCAGAGGGAAGTTGAGTGGTCTGAGTGACAAGTCTGTTCAGCGACGCATCACAAACCTATCAAGAAACAAAACGATCGAGAAAGTAGCGCTTCATAGATGTTGGAACCGAGAAACTTTGGTGTGTGAGTCTGATGATTTCATTTTCCAGTTCGACTTGAAGAAACGCATTTTGCAACACTGGTTCGTCAAACAGGATTGGGGAGGAAAAAGGATGTTTGTCGCACAAACTGGGCTTCGGAGGATACATCCAAGTACACAGAAGAGCTGGAATTCCTCTCGTGTTGTCTTCTTACGGTGACTACAGTTGCTCGGCGATATTTTCACGCTGTTTGAAACTTTGACTTTTGTACACACTCATGATGAAATTAGTGCAGTGTGGCATCTCGCTACTGAAGTGACTGGTGTTGCTTTTGTGACATGGTCTCCATGGCACATGTGAACTATTGCACCCTGGATTCGGTTTCTTTTTTATGATTAAATCACTGTTGCATAACTATTTTGTGTAACCCCCCCCCCCTTTCCCCCCCATATTGTAATGGGTCTGGGCCTAAACAATTAAATTTTCGTATTCTTTCGTTTCGTATGCTATTCTCTCCCTCCTCTCTCTCTCTCGGAAAAACCCTCCTTACAGTCAGATCTTGTCAGCATTCGCTCCTTCAAGCGTAAACTTCGTGCACACCTTGAAGTAGTTACATAGGATGGACTGTGACATAATCCCGCCCAATCCTTCCACTGCTTGTGATAGCCCCCCCCCCCCCCCCCCCCCCCCCTTACTATTCTTTAAAGTAAGCTTTAACGTTTTTTTTTTTTTCTCTTTTTTTTTTTTTCCCCATACGGGTTGAATTGATAATGTTCTGCTCCTTATTTAAGGTTGTATGCTCATAATGTATAACTGGGTGTATGCATGTGTACATCTGGCGCTGTGAACACGCTGTTTTGTGTGGAAATTTCTTATCAAATTTCATATCTTTCATGCCTATATTATAAATTATCCCTTTAAATTTTTATTTATCATCATATTTTTCCAAAGACTTTGTTAGACGGTTTTTTGACAAACCAAAACTACAACCCTTTTGTAAAATAAAGTTGATCTTTGTTTTGTTTTGAGAACAAGAGAGAGAGAGAGAGGAGAGAGAAAGAGAGAGAAGGAAGAGAGAGAGGAGAGAGGGAGAGATTTTTCGAATGTTTCCATTGAAATGACTGGTCATTTGAGATCTATTTTATAACCCCCTTTTCACTCCGCCCGCCTTCTACCCTTCCGCCCCCCCCCCCTCTCTCCCCCCCCCCCCCCCCCCCCCCCCGCCGCCCCTGCTCCCCCCCCCCCCCCCCCCCCCCCCCCCCCCCCCCCCCCCCGTTTTTTTTTCCTACTGTCTTTGAAGTAAGTTTTGCTGCTTTTTTGTTTTTTTTTTTTGCTAATTTTAAAATCAGTGTTTTTTGGGCGGGGCCCCATTTTTTGGGAATTTTTTTAAAGCCTCCCCTTTTTTATCCCTAAAATTATGAAAATTGAATGTTAATTTTTCTTTTTTTGGCTTAGAAAGGCTATTGTTGACAGGTTTTTACTACCAAAAAAACCAATTTGTAAAAAAGTTTTAATGATTCTTTTTCCCCCCCTTTTCCCCTATTTTCCTTGGTTTTTTCTTCTCCCCCCTTTTTCTTCCTCTCTCTTCCCCTCCCTCCCCCCCCTCTCTCTCTCTCCTCTCTCTCTCTTCTCCCCTCTCCCCCTCCCCCCCCCCGCCCCCCCCCCCCCCCCCCCCCCCCAAAACACCCCCCCACACACACACCACACACACACACACACAACCACACACACACCCACACACCACACACACACCCCCACAAACCACACACACACACACCACACCACACCCCCACACACACACAACACATACATGGCACACCTACACATACTTGCGACACTCCACACATGAACATCACCCTGGATTCGGTTTCGTTTTTTATGATTGAATCACTGTTGCATAACTATTTTGTGTAACCCCCTCCCCCTTCCCCCATATTGTAATGGGTCTGTGGCCTAAACAATTAAACTTTCGTATTCGTATTCTTTCATCGTATCTCTCTCACTCTCATCTCTCTCACATGGAACAACCTACCTCGACATCAGATCTTGCAGTCATTCAGCTCCTTCAAGGATAAACCGTGCACTGAAGAGTACATAGGTGGACTGTGACATAAACTCCGCCCAATCCTTCCGACTGCTTGTGATAGTACCTTATTTCTTTATGATAAGCATTAACAAGCTTCTTCTTTTCTTCGTCTTTTTCTTCCAATACTGGTGTTGATGATCAGATGTTCTGCTCTAATTACAGGTGTATCTCATAATGAATGTGATGTATCATGTGTACATCTGGGCTGAACAACATGTTTTGTTGGAATTCTCAGTATCAAATTTCACTCCTCAATTCAGCCTTATGTATAAAATATGCTTAATTTTATATTTACTCATACAGTAGTTTCGAAGGACTAGTTGTTAGACAGTTTTTGATGAACCTAAACTACATCCTGTAAAATAAAGTTTTAGAGCTCGAGTTCCAGTTACTCTGTTCTTAGAGAGAGAGAGAGAGAGAGAGAAGAGAGATTAGAGAGAGAGAGAGAGAGAGAGAGAGAAAGAGAGACGAGGTTTTCGAATGATTGCCATTGCAATGACTGGTACTACTATGTGTTTGCTCAATGTGCAGTTATGCTGGTCATTTGAGACCTATTTTTACACATACAACTCCGCCCAGTCCTTCTGACTGCCTTGCGAGCCTGTTTCCCTTACTTTCTTTATAAGATAAGCATTGACTGCTTCTGTTTTTCTTTTCCGATACTAGTCGTATGAACTGATCAGATGTTTGCTAGTTCATTTGCTCAGTAATATGCTCACCGTATGTATAATATGTAACTGAGATGGTGTATGGCATGGTTCATTTGGCGCTGTGGGCACGGGTATGTTTTGTGTGGGAATTCTCAGTAACACGTTTCCGTCACTCAGTTATGCCATGTTTATGTATATAAGTAATGCCTATAATTTATATCATTTATCAGTAGCTTTGGCAAGGACTAGTGTTAGACGGTTTGACTGAACCTAAACTACAATCAAAATAAAGTTGTCGAGTTCGAGTTCTCTCTCTCTCTCTCTCTCTCTCTCTCTCTCTCTCTCTCTCTCTCTCTCTCTCTCACACACACACACACACACACACACACGCACGCACGCACGCACGCACGCACGCACACGCACACACACACACACACACACACACACACACACACACACACACACACACACTATAAAACACTGCTTGTAATATATTCGCCTCTTACATCCTCTCCCGGTGTGGCTTGGTGTTGTGCGAATGAACATGATGCCACGCTCTGGACAAAATGACTGACAGCATCGCCTCTCTCTTTTGTGAGAAATGGTTGATAGACGGAAAGTCGATGCCTGGAATATGAGTATCGCCATACATCATTATTGAATACACAACAGAATTCTGAGAACAAATCTGAGCGCTTCTTCTGGTTCTATTGGCGAAGGTATTAATTTGAGAAGAAGAAGAAGAAGAAGAAGAAGAAGAAGAAGAAGAAGAAGAAGAAGAAGAAGAAGAAGAAGAACAACAACAACAACAACAACACACAACAACAACAACAACAACAATGCAAACAACAACAACACAAACAACAACAAGCAAACAACAAAACAAAAACAACAAATAAAAATAACAAAAACAAAAGCACGCACACATGCGCAAAACAATACACGCACGCACACGACCACGACGCACGTACGCACGACACCCACAGCACCACACACCACGCACACACACACCACACCACCACACACACCACCACACACACACACCACACACACACACACACACACACACACACACACACACACACACACACACACACACACACACACACACCAGAAGATCTGCTAGCCCTACAAACTGTATGGACACGCATCGTCGAAACTCTCATTCAGACCTCCGTACACTTAATGAAATAAATAATCTGAGCTTAACGCTCGGCCTGGCGATGACAACACGCATAAGGACTGGCAAGGTCGACACCCTGTCTACCCTACCTCCAGGGACTCTGGGCCCTTCCAGAAGCTGCTCAGAGACAATTGGACGATGTCGGAGACACTTAATTGGCCCTCCTTTCGCCAACCCCTGGGACGTCGCCCTATATCAGTATATAGTACCTCTTCGAAGCCCTCGTGGTGTTAACCCTTTGTTCCCAGAGGCGCAGTGTCCAGTCGGAATCCGTCCTTTGATTTTTGTTTTTCCCCTGTCGGATTTACTCTGTTAAGAGTCTTCTGTATTGAAAGATAGTGCCTCAACAATTAATTACTCCCTCGTTGTTGTTGTTGTTGTTGTTGTTGTTGTTGGTGTTGTTGTTGGTGGTGGTGGTGGTGGTGGTGGTGGTGTGTGGTGTGTTCGTGGTGTGTGTGTGTGTGTGTGTGTGTGTGTGTGTGTGTGTTGTGTGTGTGTGTGTTTTGCTTGTTTGCTTGCTTTGTTTGTTTAGCTCTTTTTTTGTTCTCTCTTTTTTTTTTTTTTTCTTCTTCCTGTTTTCTTCTACACTTCGACTGCATATTAAGATTCCTGCTCTTCCAACTGTTTAGGCCTGATCAAGTTTAGCCTATGCTGTTGATGGGACGTTAAACTCCAAGAACTAACTCCTGCTTTTCTCGGAACATGAGAAAACAATCATACACAGACGGGTGAATGAGTGAGCGAGAGGTATAATATACATATGAGCAAGTGCTCTTTGTACGTTTTTACAATAATCCCGCCCCGGTTATCAGATCCATGCAATTTCATTACTGTACTGTTAGTAACCCGGGAACCGGAGCAGACGACGCTTTTGTTTTGAAGCGCTGCGTGTGTTGCGTAACGCCACATGGCCTTCTCACAGCCGACCGGCGATAGCCGCTGGTGCGCGCCATTTTCAAATCTGTTTACTCCCTTAATATTTTGACCGCTTGTTTGTTTACCTACTCTTTGTTCACCTAGTCCTTTTTATGCACTAAGTCATGTGGAATATAATTTGGCATCTTAGAATGTTTATTTAGATCTTATTTAGACGCAGGATCGAGCTTAATCAGTAGCCGATGCCTCTCTAGGTCCATTCTTTTTATAGCCGTCGTCTGCATGGCGCATTTTTCTGTGTAGTACTAGTGAATAGTAGTGAATCGTTGTTTTGACTCGATGAACTTAACAGTAGTCGATGCCTCTCTAGGTCCATTCTTTTTATAGCCGTCGTCTGCATGGCGCGTTCTCTGTTTAGTACTAGTGAATAGTAGTGAATCGTTGTTTTGACTCGATTGAAGTAATTCTGTGTCGATCAATGCTTTGTCGTATAGTATTTTGCTTAGCTGACTTCATGTTTAGTGTTTATTTTGGGTTGAAATTAATTTATTAAGTATTGTGTACTGTAGCAGCTAAGTTATATTCATAGACTACTTGGTATCACTATCAGCGCTGCTGCGACTAAAATAACGCGCCCAGGCGAAAGTTCGCACCGATTGTTTTAGTACTAGTCTTTGAGTGTGTCTTGCTTCTCTTATAGAGCGTTGTATTGTAATTGTTATGTACCATTTTAACCGTGGGAGCGTGTTCTTTATTCTGATGTAAGTTTTATTGACAGTTATATTTTGTACTTTGTGTAGTTGTGATTTAGTTGTACGAATCTGCTTATAGACAGGTGCAAGCCACGCTTCCCACTCTTGTTGTAAATTAAATAAGTTATGTGTGTACATTTTGTTTATATGGTTTAAAAGGTTGTAACTGTAGCTTTTATTTGATATAGTTTTATGTTTTAATTAGTTTAGTTATTGTTGAGGAAACTGTATTTGTGCGGGCCAAGGAAACACAATAGTCAGCCATTTTGTGGTCCAGAGGGCTGATTTCATTGTAGCGATAGCGTGTGTTCCTTGCGGCCCGCGCAGTTCTCTTATCTATGCATGCGCGTGAGGATTTTGGGTGTGCTGAGAAAGTTGTCTGCTGCTGTAGAATAAAGCCTGTTTGCCGTCGCCGCCTGCTGTGGTCTCCATTTTTGACCGACTCCACTGTCCTGTCCTTCTACGCGGCTACCACTCCACTCCATTACATACAATATTATTGTAATGAAGGATATGCGTTTCTGAATAAATGCCCCACATTGATGAGCTGGGCAAACCTGAAAAAAGAAAGAAAAAAAGAAAGACAGAAAGAAAAGAAAAACTCCTGCATTTCTCAAACTCCCTGGATTTCAGTACATCACCAACAGGCCAGCGCCAGGAACAACCTGTAGTTAAAAAGGTGCCTTTACATCCTAAACCTTCGAATATTTCAGCATAATCACCGACACGTCTTCGCTTCCTGTATAATATGCCGTTAAGGTATTAAGTTTAGTCTAGCTCCCGCATCCCCCAACGTCCTAGGATTTCCATCATCACCCGAACGACTTCAGGGGCAATTCATTTAGCGCTAAATAAATCTCCATCTCCTCGACTTCCCCATCCTCAAAGGATCATAACGTTAAATATAATTATGCCCTTCTCTTCGTCTTCCCCAACCTCATGGGATCTCGGCCATCAGCAGTACGACCTAAGACGCAACGCAGAAATAAATAATTAAGTGTCCCTCTCTTTCCCAAACTGTCAAGATTTCGG
>JABMCL010003064.1:7500-20000 GCA_018857735.1 Alviniconcha marisindica | reverse complement strand
TCCTGCAGCATATGCTTGGAGTCTTGCTTGGCGAACCAGTACGAAATTTCCCCAAGTCATCCCAAAGTAAGCTTGATTTTCTGGGTTTTACACAAATACCATGTCGTCGGCCTCAAAGAGTCTTTGTTGTCACTGCGTGTGTGTGTGTGTGTGTGTGTGTGTGTGTGTGTGTGTGTGTGTGTGTGTGTGTGTGTGTGTGTGTGTGTGTGTGTGTGTGTGTGTGTGTGCGCGTGTGTACGTGTGCGTGTGTCGTGTGTGCGTGCGTGCGTGCGTGCGTGCGTGCGTGCGTGTTTGCGTGTTTGCGTGTGTGTGCGTGTTTGTGTGTGTGTGCGTGGTGTGTGTGTGTTGTGTGTGTGTGTGTGTGTGTGGTGTGTGTGTGTGTGTGTGTGTGCGTCCGTGCCAGTGTGGTGTGTGTGTGTGTGTGTGTGTTGTGTGTGTGTGTGTGTGTGTGTGTGTGCGTGCGTGTGCGTGCGTGCGTGCGTGCGTGTGTGTGTGTGTGTGTGTGTGTGTGTGTGTGTGTGTGTGTGTGTGTGTGTGTGTGTGTGTGTGTGTGTGTGTGTGTGTGTGTGTGTGTGAATATGCCTGCATTAAAATATGTACAGATAGAGAGAATTGACCTTTTTAAATTGTTGTTTTAGGCTGTGTAACTTCAAACTTGTGTGTGTGGCGTGGGGACGTGCGAGCCTCATTGCGTGTGCGCATGCGCGCGGGGGAAGGGGGGGAGACGTGCGTGCGTCATTGCGTGCGGCGCATGCGCGCGGGCATGAGTGCGTGTGCATGTGCAGAGACAGCGACAGAGAGACAGACACAGATAGAGACAGAGACAGACAGAGAGACAGAGGCAGAAACAGAGACGCAGGGAGATAATGTGTGTGTGTGTGTGTGGGGGGGGGGGGGGTGAGCGCGCACGCTCGCGTTAAAAACAAAACAAACAAACAACATCTTCAAACTCATGCGTGAATGCATACGGCTTTTTGTTTGCTAGCCTGCATGCACGCACCCACAAGAGCAAACGATCATTATTCACAGAATTTCGCCCGAAAGGGAAGTCACCCAACGAAGGGAATGCGAACGAAGATGCGTAAAACCTCTTAAACAAAGATAAATCACCGTGGAAAATTAATTAACCCATGAATTAATGTTCAAACGAGATAAAAACCTGAATTCCGGCTTCCATTTGTCACTCAGGCTCACTTCTGCGCACACGGACAGAGAGTAATGTGGTGGTGGTGAGAATAGCAGGGGTAACAAGAGCGTCATTATCTCGGAGGTTTTTGTTGTTGTATTCTTGTTTTGCTTTTTGCAGGGGGTGGAGGTGAGGGAGGGGTGGTGGGAAGGGGATGTTTTCCTTTTTTTCCTGTGGCGGATATCAAGTGCAATACGACAGGCAACGATCAATGAAAGGGAGGGCGAGGCAACAGTTCCATGACCTCTGTGTGTGTGTGTGTGTGTGTGTGTGTGTGTGTGTGTGTGTGTGTGTGTGTGTGTGTGTGTGTGTGTGTGTGTGTGTGTGTGTGTGTGTGTGTGTGTGTGTGTTGGTTTGTGCGTGCGTGCGTGCGTGCTTGTGTGTGTGTGTTGGTTTGTGCGTGCGTGCGTGCGTGCTTGTGGGTGTGTGGGTGTTTGTCTGTCTGCCTGTCTGTCTGTCTGTCGCTGTCTGTCTATGTCTCTCTCTGTCTCTGTCTTTCTGTCTGTCTCTGTGCCTGTCTGTCTGTCTGTCTGTCTGTCTGTCTGTCTGTCTGTCTGTCTGTCTCTGTCTCTGTCTCTGTCTCTGTCTCTCTCTCTCTCTCTCTCTCTCTCTCTCTCTCTCTCTCTCTCTCTCTCTCTCTCTCTCTCTCTCTCTCTCTCTCTCTCTCTCTCTCTCTCTCTCTCTCTCCCTACATCGAATGGCAGGCAAATTAATCCTTCCTGATCCTTCCGTATGTACAGAGCAAAAGATGAGTGCACTTGGAATTTTAAACTAACCGCAACAGCTCACTTACAAAAAAACAAAAGAGGAATATTTATGCATAAAGTTCTTAATACTAATTAAGTTCTTAATACTAATAAAGTTCTTAATACTAAACTAGCTTGCAGAACTCTTCATTAGTCACCAGTCCCACTCCAGGAATAATCTCTACGTGCCAGTTAAGGCCAAGACTTGACTTATTTAAAACTAACATATCCTTCGCTGGAGCGTCCCTCTGGAACTCCCTGCCTCAAAACATAAAATCATGTATTTCTCTTCCTTGTTTCAAACGTAATCTGCACAAATATATGTCTGAGAATAACTTCTCGTCAAATTTGGAAGGATTTGTTTGAATCACACGTTTGCCTAAAAAAATTGGTTGTTGTATACATGTATGTCCAGCAAAGACATTTCTTTTCGATGTTTCTGCCCATTTGTAGGTACTCTGTGAAACAGTATTAATAATTGCTTATTCGTACTTATAATATCTGTTTGTGGTATAGTCGTGTTTATTTGTGTTTGTAGTACAGCAAGGACTGGCTGTTAGACATGTCCAAATGGACGTAACACTATTATCCTTGAGTATTAAAGTTTTCGAGTTCGAGTTTGAGTTCTCTGTGCCTCTATCTCTGTCTCTGTCTCTGTCTCTGTCTCTCTGTCTCTGTCTCTGTCTCTCTGTCTCTCTGTCTCTCTGTCTCTCTCTCTCTCTCTCTCTCTCTCTCTCTCTCTCTCTCTCTCTCTCTCTCTCTCTCTCTCTCTCTCTCTCTCTCTGTCCCTGTCTCTGTCTGTCTGTTTGTCTCTCCCTCTCTGTCTGTCTCTCTGTCTCAGTCTCTGCATGCCTGCCTGTCTGTCCGTCTGTCCCTCTCTGTCTGTCTGTCCGTCTGTCTGTCCGTCTGTCTGTCTGTCTGTCTGTCTGTCTGTCTGTCTGTCTGTCTCTCTCTCTCTCTCTCTCTCTCTCTCTCTCTCTCTCTCTCTCTCTCTCTCTCTCTCTCTCTCTCTCTCTCTCTCTCTCTCTCTCTCTCTCTCTCTCTCTCTCTCCAAAAACAAAAAGTAGTTAAAAAAAGAAAAGAAAGAGCAGTAACAGAAGAAACAGAGCAATAAGGAGGGAGGAGAGAGAGAGAGAGAGGAAGGAGGGAGAGAGAGAGAGAGGGTACGGAGGGAGAGAGGCAGGAGGGGGGGGGGGGGGGGGGGGGGGGGGGGGGGGGGGGGGGGGGGGGGGGGGGGGGGGGGGGGGGGGGGGGGGGGGGGGGGGGGGGGGGGGGGGGGGGGGGGGGGGGGGGGGGGAGGCAGGGAGGAGGAGAGAGAGAGGGTGGTGGAAGGGAGGGTGGTAGCAGGGAGGGAGAGAGAGAGAGAGAGAGAGAGAGAGAGAGAGAGAGAGAAGACAAAACAAAACAAAACAAAAACACAAGCAGTTGAAAACAATGCATGCAGTATATCAATTGTGTTGTTAGGGGGTTGGGGTGGGGGTGGGGGTGGGGGGTTGCAAAACCCAACGTCTGTGTCAATGACCAACCTTGGCACGCGTACACAAACAAACGGTGAATAATTCCACGAGTCCCAGATTGCAATCTAGATATGTTGTGCGTTGTGTCATTTTACAGATAAGACATGAATCAATTTTCTACTCAGGATGATATATTGCGAACCTGTTTCTACTAACAGCATTTTTTGCTATTGGGATTCTGTAGATTGACGATTCCAGTTTGCACATCAACAGATCGAATATCCAATTCGGAGATAACGCCAGTGTTCTTCGGCTGAAACAAATGACGTTTTTTTGTCAGATGAAAAAAACAACGGCAACAAAAACAAAACAAAAACTCCCCAACGACACATTTGTGTCGCGTCTTATAAATAATCACCAGGCAAAACCTATTTGATAATCACAACTGTCAGACCCGTCGCCATGGGGAGAGACAACAACGAAATGAATTTGTTTGTTCTCAAACAACACCCACAATCCAAAATTCATCAGTGTCGATGGATAAAACTTGTTTTTAGGATGGCCTTTTTTTCTTCTTTTCTTCTTCTTTTTTCCTGCATTCTTTTCTGCTTGAACTCTTCATTTTCACTTGGCAAAGGATCAAAATTTTAGATTAAGAATGTATGTGGTATTTACGCGCTCTCTCTCTCTCTCTCTCTCTCTCTCTCTCTCTCTCTCTCTCTCTCTCTCTCTCTCTCTCTCTCTCACACACACATACACACACACACACACACACACACACACACACACACACACACACATACACACACATACACAAACACACACACACACACACACACACACACACACACACACACACACACACACACACACACACACACACACACACACACACTACAACAACAACAACAACAGCAACAACAACAACAACACGAATAACAAATAGACCAAAAACTAAGCAAAAAACAAAAGAAACAAATTGTGCACTGCGTCAAAATAAAATTTTGAATATGTTTTCAATAATTCTCTATCCAAGGAATGAGCGAACAACTGCTGGTGAGGCTGACAAAATAGAACAGCTCTAGTGAAACGTACTCACCTATACGACGACACATAAAGAACAATTTAATTGTTTCATGTGTGTTGTCGTATAGGTGAGTGCATTTCTCTGGAGCTGTTCAATAATTGTCTGCTAATTTCATGCAAGAGCAGCTGCACACTAAACAGAAATCCCCACACAAAAGCACCTAAGTACAGTGGGTTTGCTAGTGGAGTGAATTCCACTCACAGGGGAACAATTCGTACCAAAGACTCGTATGGCATGCAATGAACGTGCACAATCAAGGCGATCCCCAAACAGTGTTTGGCATGGAATCTCACTACTGAGATAATTGGTGTTGCTTGTTGTGTTATCTGGCGTTCTCATCTCTCGTAGAGGGGCAGAGACATGAGAGTGTTACTAGACTTACTGGAACACCAAACACGCGTACGCGTGTACTAACACATGTGTGATATGCGCAAGCCTGAATACACAAGCGCACACACAAAAACATAGAATACAAACACTTCGCAGTGTGCACAAAACATAAACCCCAATAACAAGCATCGCGCGCCCCCGGGACGCACCCCAACAAAAACACAAAAACACACACACACACCCACACACACACACGCACCCCCACCACCCCCACCCCCACCACCACCACTCACACACCAAAAGCACCACCCCCACCCCCACCACCACCACCACCACCACCCCCACGCACCACCCCCACCACCACGCACCACCACCACCCACACACACACACAACACACACACCACACACACACACACACCACACACACCACACACCACACACGCCGAAACCCCACCAAACCCGCAAACAGCCAGCCCAGACCCCAACCCCGCCCACGAATACCTCCCCAACACACACCACACACACCAACACACCACACACACACAACAACACCCCACACACACACCACACAACCCAACACACACACACACACCAAAAACACACACACACAACACACACAACACACACACAAAAACACACACACACACAAAACCCCCCACCAAACAAAACACACACACCACCACACACACACACACACACACACACCCCCCACACACACACACACACAAAACCCCCAACCCCACACCCCCCAAAAAACCCCACACCACACCACACACACACACACATAAAAACCCAAAAAACGCCCCGCACCCCCCCTCCTCTCTCCCTCTCTCCTCCTCTCTCCCTCTCTCTCTCTCTCTCCTCTCTCTCTCTCTCTCTCTCTCCCCTCTCCCTCTCTCTCTCTCTCTCACTTCCCCAATTGAAAGGGGCTGTTGGCCTATTAAATTTAAAAGTCAGTGTCAGTGTCACCACCCTCACCCCCCCACCCCCCCCCACCCCCCCCCACCCCCCACCCACACACACCCCTTTTTCCTCACCCCCATCGCTGCCCTGCTGTTGGCATAATGCAAGCCATGCACTCAGCAACAACAACAACAAAAAAAGCAAAAAAAACCATAAAAGGGAAACCCGCAAACTGGAAGAAAAAGAGAAATTAACGCAAACACGTACTCACATTCCCGGAACACACAGGCCTTGTTGTTGTTGTTACCTCGCCTGCGGTCCACCTACCCTCCTCCATTCCCCATTCCCCCCCTTTACCCCCCACCCCCCCCCCCCCCACCCCGTCACCTCCCGTCCTGGGCCCCCCGGCCCTAATAGTCCTGATGGTGTATGTGGACGTAAAGCAATGTTGAACTTGCTGAAAGATCGAGAGCCCAGGAACTGCGTGAAAGTCGAGGTGGCCGTCCTGGGCTCCCGTCCCTAATAAGCCTACGGTTTCTGTGGACGTAAAGCAACACTCAATCAACCACCAGGACAGAGGGCAGGAGCTGTGTGAAAGCCGAGGTGGCCGTCCTGGGCTCCCCGTCCCTGATAATCCTAGTGGTCTCTGTGGACGTAAAGCAACCCGGGGAAAAAGAACGGGTGGGGCCAAGAGCTGCGCGAACGTCGAAGTGGCCGTCCTGTGTGTGTGTGTCCCTAATAGTCCTGATGGTTTATGTGGACGTAAAGCAATGTTGAACTTGTTGAAACATCGAGAGCTCAGGAACTGCGTGAAAGCCGAGGTGGCCTTCCTGGGCTCCCCAGTCCCTGACAGTCCTTGTGGTCTTTGTGGACGTGAAGGAACATTGAACTGAAATGAACTCGGACTCGGTAGAGCTCAGGAGCTGTGTGAAAGTCGTGGTGGCCTTCCTGGGCTCCCCAGTCCCTGACAATCCTTGTGGTTTCTGTGGACGTGAAGGAACATTGAACTGAAATGAACTCGGACTCGGTAGAGCTCAGGAGCTGTGTGAAAGTCGAGGTGGCCGTCCTGGGCTCCCAGTCTCTGATAGTCCTTCTGGTCTCTGTGGACGTAAAGCGACACCGAACATTCAAACAGCCCCGGCAGTAGCAGAAGCGCGTTGTAGAAGTAGTAGAAGGGTGTGTGGGAAAATACTACACAAAGACCGGTACACCTGTTGTCCATGCACGCATGACTTTGTCATTATTGATCGCTTTTATATAGCTCTGTTCTCCGCTGTTGAGCAGACTCACTGCGCTCGCATGTGATTCTACATGAGTGAATAGCTTTTTATAGCGCGTTTTTGAATATCCACCGAAGTGGTGTACCTACAGCGCTGGCCATGCCCGTCTTATCTCTGTGACTGTCTTCAACTTTACACACCCTCCCGTGCTCCCCGCTCCGCTTCTGATACTCTCAGCCTCCAGATTCCTCGCACCTGACTGTTGGTTCCCGCGCCTTTTCTGTTTTCGGTCCATTCACGTTGAATGACCTTCCCCTTCCTCTCCGATAGAAACCCTATCTGTACTCATTCAAATGTAATCTAAAAACATTTCTTTCCCGAAAAATGTAGACCTGCCATGTTTTCTGTTCCATTCCAGGACTTCTGGACGTTTGCTGCCCTTTTTGAGCTGTGTATATATTTTTGCTTTGTATGGTCAGAATGCTTTTGTGTCCGGGTACCTGCATTAGTGTGTGTGTGTGTGTGTGTGTGTGTGTGTGTGTGTTGTGTGTGTGTGTGTGTGTGTGTGTGTGTGTGTGTGTGTGTGTGTGTGTGTGTGTAAGTGTTGACGTGCAGTCTCACACTCTCGTTGTATGTGTGTCTTTCAGCCACACCCATTATATTTTAGGATTTTTATTTTTATTTTTTAATTCATGAACCAATTTTTTATCAGTTGTTTCATAATTATTTTTCGCTGCGATTGTTGCATTGATTCAGTGTGTGTGTGTGTGTGTGTGTGTGTGTGTGTGTGTGTGTGTGTGTGTGTGTGTGTGTGTGTGTGTGTGTGTGTGTGTTGTGTGTGGGTGTGGTGTGTGTGTGTGTGAGTGTGGTGTGAGTGTGTGTGTGTGTGTGTTGTGTGTGTGTGTGTGTGTGTGTGTGGTGTGTGGTGTGTTGTGTGTGTGTGTGTGTGTGTGTGTGTGTGTGTGTGTGTGTGTGTGTGTGTGTGTGTGTGTGTGTGTGTATTTGCGTGCGTGAGAGGAAAAGAAAACAAGAAGGACATTTTTATTTATTTTTATTTTTTTAAGAAAAGACCTGCAATCCATATAAGTTTGTGCGTCACGTTCTTTTCATTTTCTGATCAATTGTTTGCAAGGGACAGAAGTAACGTATAAAGAAAAGCGGTTAACTACCAACAGCGCATATGCCATACAACCAAATGGAATGCAAAAATTCAACTTACGTTAACAGTGTTCACGTTTTAGTTGATGGTCCAATCGTCATCATTCTTCAGAAAATCTACCTCTTCATTGCTACTATAGAGTAGCAGGAGGAATTTGCTCTTTTCCTTGTTATTTATTTTTAAATCTGTTCATTAACACTCTAAACATTTTCAGTTAGGTAATTCGACTAGCATTTTTTTTCCTTTTTCTTTTTTTCTTTTTCTTGTTTCTTTTTTTCTTCTAAGAAAACAACTTCTTTCAGATTCTTCTACATCTCGAAGTGATGAAACTCCGACGTGTGGAGTAACACATTTCTTCTCCTTTTTTCTTCTTTTTTTTCCTCATCGACTTCTCCTTCTTTTCTCCGTACACATTTTGACTGAAGTTTTCTCCTTACACATTTTGACTGAAGATGTTTACGGCGAAATGAGACTGAAAGAAATCCTTCTTGCCTAGGTTTTTCCTTCCTTTATTATATATTTATTTATGCATCACTTTATTATTTTATTTTCCCTAACTGAAGACGAAAATCAAACTACAACCTAGGTCGCAAGCGTGATTTCACCTGTTCTTAAACAGATCACCACGTGTATAGCCATCGCCAAATGATGGCTGCAGTGTCGTCTGCGGGAGACAGCTCAACGATGTGGTCAACAGCGTCACATTCTAGGAACTGGGAAAACCTTTCAAACACCTCTTACGACACAGTAACCAACGTAACGGACCTCGATGCCAACCGCACACTGTCTTCAGGCTGCCCTGTTTTCCAAATCCATTCGGACTTCCAGCCCTGGGACAACCCGGACAACATCTTGAGCGCCCAGACCGCGGAGTTTGTCCGTCGGCTGAGGGACTTTGTGGTCCTGCCCATCTTATTCCTGATTGGCGGGCCAGCCAACGTCATCAACATGGCGGTGTTCTACAAGCAGGGTCTGAAGGAACGCATCAACGTGTGTCTGTTCTCCTTGTCGCTTTCCGACGGGCTCTACCTTCTCTACAACATCGTTCTGTACGGAGAAAAGCTTGGGCTGCAGTTTACCACTCGAGAAAAGTAGGACCGTCAAACGGCATTAAGGCTGCAATATACGTACCTCACTCTCCGAGCATCGCTTTCCGGCACCTTCTTCCAAACTCTGCCAGATTTAGTTACGCACTAAGGGGCACTCTTTATCTCCGCGCAGCTGTCCACCGACGCGGTCAGCGCCCTCCGAAGGTTTGGTACTAATATGACTGTAGAGCAACCTAGCGCCCAAGCACGCACGTAAACATGAGCCGCATCCACCCCGGGTAAACAAAGAGTTCCATCTCGATTCAAATGATTTCGGGTTTATTTGTGCTGGCGTAAGCAACATGGTCAGTTATAAAACAAACGTCTGACATAATCTGAGTTGTCTGTAACCAAAAAAAATGCTCGTTAGCTGACAGTTTTCTGGACCCTATGGCGTAACTAAATACGGCAGTGGTTGAAGGAAGGATGTCGTAAAACAGTGCATGGAGTTTGACTCCGAGCCTGGCTTTCCGACACCTGTCTCCTAACACTGCCCGACTGCATGTTGCACCGTTGCCCAAAGGGCACTCTTATTTATCTACGCTCATCTGTGCACCCGCCCTCCCACACACACCTTTGAAGAAAGCTTTGGATACTAATAATTCAAACTGTGGAAAACAACACAACGTCGAGGCACGCTCGTACGCATAAGGCGTGTCCGCTCGGGGATAAAAGATAACTTAAAAGAGAGAGAGAGAGAGAGAGAGAGAGAGAGAGAGAGAGAGAGAGAGAGAGAGAGAGAGAGAAGGGTTCGTACCGATTCAAATGATTTTGGTGTTAATTGTGACGCCGTAAACAATGTGGTCGGTTACAAAAAAGAAAAAAAAGAAAAAGCAAAGCAAAAAAGCATGATACAAAAAGTTATGGTGTAACTGACTATGGCAGTGTTTGGACGAAAGGATGTCAAACCATTCTTTTTTTGGTTTTGTTCCCCCCCCTTTCTTTCCTTCCCCCCCCTTCTTTTCCTTTTCCTTCTCCCCCTCTCCTCTCTCTCTCTCTCTCTCTCCCCTCTCTCTCTCTCCTTTCTCTCTCTCTCTCTTTTTCCTCCCTTTTCTTTTTCTCCCCTTTTCTCTCTCTTTATTATATATTTTTGTTTATTTCTTTTTCTGTTCGTGTGGATTCTTTCTCAGTCCTCTCTGTCTTTTTTGTTTCTTTCCCCCCTTTATCAGTCTCTTGTTCTCTTCTGCCCTCTGTCTCTGTCTCTTCTTTCTGTCTTGTCTGTCTCTGTCTCCTTCTTCTGTTCTGTCGTCTGTCCTGTCTTCTCTTCTTTTCTCTGTCTCTGTCTGTCCCCTTGTCTCTCTTTTCTTTTTTCTTTTTCTTTTTCTCCTCTTCTCCCCCTCTCTCTCTCTCCCCCTTTTTTTTTTTTTTTTTTTAAAACATACCCCCTTTTCCCCCTACCTGCTCCATGTCACCTTTGTCTGCAGGAGTTAAACTGAATCACTGTTACAACCTCGTGCCTCCTCTTCTCTTTGTTTCTTCTTGTGTCTCTCTGTGTCTCTGCCTGTCGGGGGAAGTATTCTGTCCCTCTGTCCGTCTGCCCCCCCCCCCCCCCCCCCCCCCCCCCCGCTGCCCCTCTCTCTCTCTCTCTGATTGTCTGTCTGCATGCACTGTCTGTCTGTCTGTCCGTTTGTCTTTCTATCTTTTTCTCTGTCACTGTGTGTGTGTGTGTGTGTGTGTGTGTGTGGTGTGTGTGTGTGTGTGTGTGTGTTTGTGTGTGTGTTGTGTGTGTGTGTGTGCGTGCGTGCGTGCGTGTGTATGGTGCGTGCTGCGTGTGTGTGTGTGTGTGTGTGTGTGTCGCTCGCGGGGCGCGTTTGTGTGTTTTGTGTGTGTGTGTGTTGTGTGTGTGTCTGTGTGTGTGTTGTCTCTGTGTGTGTGTGTGTGTGGTGTGTGTGTGTGTGTGTTGTGTGTGTGTGTGTGTGCGTGGTGTGTGTGTGCGTGCCGGCGGCGTGTGTGTGGTGTGTGTGTGTGTGTGTGTGTGGGGTGTGTGTGTGTGGTGTGTGTGTGTGTGTACGTGCGTGTGTGCGTGCGTGCGTGCCAGTATGCGTGCGTGTCCGCCAGAAGTTGACTTTGAACGGAGCGTGTGTCAGCACAGTCGTACGGTTAAAACGATCCATCGAGTCAGTTTCAACCTGTCCGTTCCAAATGCATCATGCTATATTACAAACGGAGAACTGCTTCCGCCAGCCAATGAGCACCCGCAGTTCGGACTGAAACGACAGACCGGCCAAAGGTCACAAGGGTACGTGGTACCTCCCGAACAGCAAGGTAACTGAATACGTCGATCTTCCCCTTTGTTTAACCTGCAAGTTTCGGCTGTATCGTAAGGCAGCCATACATTATAAGACGGGCGGGTCCAACAGCATAGTGCTCGGGTTATGTGTGAAAGTCGAGGTGGCCGTCCTGGGCTCCCCGTCCCTAATTGTCCTTATGGTCTCTGTGGACGTAAAGCAACATTGAAGAACAGAGCTCAGGATCTGTGTGAAAGTCGAGGTGGCCGTCCTGGGCTCCCCGCCCCTAATAATAAGATAAGATCAGATAAAATAATACTTCATTGTCATTAAAGGTTAATTTGCTTTGAAACACACCATATACGTAACAAGTGAATGAACAAAACTGTTCAGGAAAACAAAACAGAAAGTGTTTAAACAAATAACAGTTATAGCTAAAAACAAGTTAACAACAACATAACATAGTCCTTATGGTCTCTGAAGTCATAAAGTAACATAGTACTTGATTTCAACAGCATGAGGTTCTGACGGTCCTCCTTAACCACACGGCTCAAACGGCTAGTGTACCAACACCTTAAGCAGGTTTCCACGTTGACTTTTTATCAATCAGTGTATTATTTTATGTGCGTTCACAGCAAGGTAATATTATAATTCCCAAGCTGAGTACTTCTTGAATGTAGTCACCGAAGCAGGTGCTACTGTGCATCAGAACTGTGGACTTACTGAGACGCACACGTGATTTGATCGATAATGTTCTAGCTTTGTGGATATGTCTTAGAGGATCTGTCTGGAAGCATCTTGTAAACAAGTGAAACGTCAACAGTGTTGAAATACGTTAGTTATCGACTTTCTTGGGTCTGGTTGTGTTTGCTGTTAATTGCATCATGAGAAGAATTGTGAGGCAGCCTTCTGGTAGTAACTGGTGGTGTGTCATTCGTCCTGACGTGACCTTGTTTGTGGGTTTCTTTTTTTTTGGTTTTTTTTCCCTTTTTTTTTTTGTTCTCTTTTCTCTCTCCTCTCTCTCTCTCTCTCTCTCCCCTCTCTCTCTCCTCTCTCTCTTCTCTCTCTCTTCTCTCTCTTTCCCGGGTGTAGTGT
>JABMCL010003064.1:0-2500 GCA_018857735.1 Alviniconcha marisindica | reverse complement strand
AAAACAGAGGAATTAGACACGAAAAAATCATTTTAATTGTTTTAATGCATCAGTTTTAAACCCCAAAACTCCCTATAGCGTTTGTTGAACAAATGGAACAAACGCGACATTAAGAGTGCATTGGGTTTTTTAAAAAAGGAAGAGGAAAAGAGAAGACAAAAGCATGCTTGTCATTTTGTATTATTTTTTTTTGGGGGAGAAAGGAAAAAGTTTATTCAAAAAGGGGACACACTGATGCTGAGGCATTTAAGCGTTGGAAACAATACAACGGGAAAAAAAAAAGAAAAAGGACCAAAATTTTTTAAAAAAAGTGAAATAAATTATACTAAAATGATTTCGTCACGAAACATTATTAAGAACAAAAGCTAACAAAATCACTGTGTTTTGTGTGTGTGTGTGTGTGTGTTTTGTGTGGTGTCTGCGTGCGTGCGTGCGGCGTGCGTGCGTGCTGCGTGCGGCGTTGCGTGCGTGCGTGCGTGCGGGTGTGTGGTGTGGTGTTGGGGTGTGTGTTGGGGTGTGTGTGTGCGTGCGTGGTTTTGTGTTTGTGTGTTTTTTGTGTGTGTGGGGTGGTGTGTGTGTGTGTTGTGTTGTGTGTTTGTGTGTGGGGTGTGTGTGTGTGTGTGCGTGCGCGCGCGGGTGGGTGTGTTTTGTGTGTGTGTGGGTGTGGCGTGCGCGCGCGCGCGTGTGTGTGGTTTTGTGTGTGTGTTGGGGTGTGGTGGGGTGGGGGTGTGTGTGTGTTTTTGTGTGTGGGTGTGTGTTTTTTGTGTGTGTTTGTGGTGTGTGTGTGTGTGTGTGTGTTTTGTGTTTGTGTGTGGGTGTGTGTGTGTGTGTGTGTGGTGTGTGTGTGTGTGTGTGTGTGTGTGTGGGTGTGTTGTGTGTGTTTGTTTTTGTTTGGTTGGGGCTTGTGATTGTGTGTGCGTCCAGCGTGTGTGTGTGTGTGTGTGTGTGTGTGTGTTTTGTGTGTGGTGTGTGTGTGTGTGTGTGTGTGTGTTTGTTGGGGCGTGCGTGCGTGCGTGCGTGCGTGCGTGCGTGTCTGTGTGTGTGTGTGTTGTGTTGTGTTGTGTGTGTTGTGATGTGTTGTGTGTGTTTTGTGTGTGTGTGTGTGTGTGTGTGTGTGTGTGTGTGTGTGTGTGTGTGTGGTTTGTGGGGTTGTGTGTGTGGCGTGTGTTTGGGGTGTGTGTGTGTGTGTGTGTGTGTGTGTGTGTGTGGTGTTTCTTGTGTTGGTGTGTGTGTGGTGTGGGGGGGGCGTGTGGGTGTGTGTGTGTGTGTGTGGTGTGTGGTGGTGTGTGTGTGTGTGTGTGGTGTTTGTGGGGTGTGTGTGTGGGGGTGTGGTGTGTGTGTGTTTGTTTTTTTGTGTGTGGGGTGTGTTTTTTGTTGGGGGGTGGGGAGTGTGGGTGGTTGTGTGGGGTTGTGTGTGTGTTTTTTTTGTGTGTGGAAAATGCGTGAAAAGAGAGAGAGAAGGGGAGAGAGAGAGAGAGAAGATAGAGAGGAGAGAAGAGAGAGGAGAGAGAGAGAGAGAGAGAGAGGAGAGAGACAGACAAAACGACAGGCCCGACCGACAACCCGACAGGGCCGAAAGACGACAGACCGGCAGGGAGACGGCAGACAGACAGACAGGGCAACATAGAGACACAGAGAGACAAAAGAGGGGACCAGAGAGACAAAGAGAGAGACACAGAGAGACAAAGGAAAATACGAGACAGAGAGACAGAAGGGAAAAGGACAGAGACCCCCGAAAAGACGACGACCAGACACAGACATAGAAGGAGAGAGAGGGGGGGGGGGGGGGGGGTTTAAACCCCGGGAAAATACTGACTAGGTGACTACTGGGCCCCGATGAGAACGAAGGGGTTTTCCATCAAAAAGGTCCCTAACTAAACCCCGGCTAGCGGGGATAGTGGGGTGGAAGATCCGAGGCAGTGGAAAAAATGTCACCACCGTTTCCGGTGGGTTGTTTTTTTCGTCTTTCTGCCCAGCAGTGGGCCAGAAGGTCTGTCTGTAAACGGAGCCCATGGTGTAGTTTGACGAGGGAAATTTTAAGGTGGCGTTTTATGTAGGTCAGCATGTCTATCACCCAGAGGCACACCATGGCAAAATTATGATAACGTCCCGGGCCCGGGGGTTTATGTCCGGTAGGGTCATCCTGGCAAATCTGCGCACGGTGGACAGTGACCAGGTCAGTATATCACACAGGTGAATTTAACACTGTGGACATTGATCACAAAACACACCCACACACACACACAAAACACACACACACCACACACCCCCAACACATACACACACACACACACACACGACACGCCCGCCGCACGCAAAAAAACCCCGCACGCCCACGCACGCCCCGGGAAAGCACCCCACGCACGCACGCACGCACACACACACCAAAAACCCCACACACGCACACACACACACGCACACACACGCCCCACACAAAGTACACACACACACACACCCCCAACCCCACACACCCCCACACACACACCACACACCCCACACA
>JABMCL010002976.1:0-17540 GCA_018857735.1 Alviniconcha marisindica | reverse complement strand
AAAAAAAAAAAAAATTTTTTTTTTTTTTTTTTTTTTGGGGGCCCCCGGGGGGGGGGGGGAAAAAAGAAAAACCCCTTTTTTTTTTTTTAAAAAAGGTTTAAAAAAAAAACCCCCCCCAAAAAACCCCTTTAAAAAACCACCCCAAAAAGGGGTTTTTTTTTTTCCCCCCCCCCCCCCCTTTTTTTGGGGGGGGGGCCCCCCCTTTTTAAAAAAATTTTTTTAAAAGGGGAACAAAATTTTTTTTTTTTTTTTTTTCCCCCCTTTTTGGATTTTTGGAAAAAATTTTCCCCCTTTTTCCCCCCCCGGGGGGGGGGGGTTTTGGGGGTTTTTTAAAAAAAAAAAAATTTTTTTTTTTTTGGGGTTTTTTGGGGGGAAAAATTTTAAAATTTTTTTTTTTTTTTTTTTTTTTGGGGGAAAAAAAAAAAAAAAAAAACAAAAAAAAAAAAAAAAAAAAAAAAAAAAAAAAAAAAAAAAAAAAAAAAAAAAAAAAAAAAAAAAAAAAAAAAAAAAAAAAAAAAAAAAAAAAAAAAAAAAAAAAAAAAAAAAAAAAAAAAAAAAAAAAAAAAAAAAAAAAAAAAACCCCAAAAAAAAAAAAAAAAAAAAAAAAAAAAAAAAAAAAAAAAAAAAAAAAAAAACAAAAAAAAAAAAAAAAAAAAAAAAAAAAAAAAAAAAAAAAAAAAAAAAAAAAAAAAAAAAAAAAAAAAAAAAAAAAAAAAAAAAAAAAAAAAAAAAAAAAAAAAACAAAAAAAAAAAAAAAAAAAAAAAAAAAAAAAAAAAAAAAAAAAAAAAAAAAAAAAAAAAAAAAAAAAAAAAAAACCCCAAAAAAAAAAAAAAAAAAAAAAAAAAAAAAAAAAAAAAAAAAAAAAAAAAAAAAAAAAAAAAAAAAAAAAAAAAAAAAAAAAAAAAAAAAAAAAAAAAAAAAAAAAAAAAAAAAAAAAAAAAAAAAAAAAAAAAAAAAAAAAAAAAAAAAAAAAAAAAAAAAAAAAAAAAAAAAAAAAAAAAAAAAAAAAAAAAAACCTTTTAAAAGGGGGGGGGGGGGGGCCCCAAAAAAAAATTTTTTTTTTTTTTTTTTTTTTTCCCCCTTTTTTAAAATTTTTTTTTTTTGGCCTTTAAAAAAAAAAAAAAAAATTTTTTGGGAAAAAGGGTTTGGGTTTTTTTTTTTGGGGTTTTTTCCCCTTTTTTAAAAATTTTTTTGGGGTTTTTTTTTTTTCCCCGGGAAACCTTTTTTTTTCCAATTTTTTTGGGGTTTTTTTAAAACAAAAAAAAATTTTTTCCTTTTTTTTAAAAAAATTTTTTTTTTTTTTTTTTAAAAAAAAACCCCCTTTTGGGAAAAAAAAAATTTTGGGTTTTTTTAAAAAATTTTTAAAAATCCAAAAAAAACAAAAAGGGGGTTTTAAAAACCAAAAAGGGTTTAAAAAAAAATTTTTTAAAACCATCCCCTTTTGGGGTTTTTTTCCCCCTTTTTTTTTTTCCCTTTTCCGGCAAAAAAATTTTTTTAAAATTTTTAAAAATTTTTTTTTTTAAAAAATTTCCATTTTTTGGTTTTTGGGGGGGGGCCCCAAAAAAAAAATTTTTTTTTTAAAACCCCCCCCCCCCAAAAAAAATTTTTTTGGGTTTTTTTTTTTTCCCCCCCCCCCCCTTTTTTCCCCCCCAAAAAAAAAAAGGGGTTTTTTAAAAACCCCCCAAAAAAGGGAAAAAAAAAAAAACCCCCAAAAAAATTTTAAAAAAAACCCCCTAAACAAAAAAAAATTTAAATTATAAAAAAGGGCCAAAAGGGAATTAAAAATTGGGGAAAAAAAATTGGTTTTTCCCCCCGGTTTTAAAAAGGGCGGGAAAAACAGAAAAAAGGGGGGGCCCCGGGGGGGAAAAAAAAACAGAAAAAAAAAAAAACCCCCCTTTTTAAAATTTAAAAAAAAAAAAATTTTTTTCCCCCCCCCCTTTTTTTTCCCCCCCCTTTTTTTTTTTTTGGGGAGGGGGTTGCATTTAAAAGGGAAAAGGAATTTTTTCCCCCCGGGGGGGGGGTTTGGGGGGGCCCTTTTTTTTTTTTTAAAAAATTTTAAAATTAAAGGGGTTTTTTGGGGGGAAAAAAAACCCCTTAACCCCCCGGGGGGGAAAAGGGTTTTCCCCCCAAAATTTTAAAAAAAACCCTGCCCAAAAAAAGGAAAAACCCTCCCCAAAAACCAAAAAAAAAATTTTTTCCCCCCCCCCAACCCCCCCCCCAAAAAAACCCCCCCCCAAAAAACCCCCCCCAAAAAAGTTTTTTTTTAAAAAACCCCCTTTTTTTTTTTAAAACCCTCCCCCCCCCTTTAAAAAAAAAAATTTTTTTTTCCCCCCCCCTTTTTTTTTTAAATTAAATTTTTTGGGGGGGGTTTTTTTAATCCCCGGGGGGAAAAAAATTTGGGGGGGGTTTTTGGGGGGTTTTCCCCCCCCCCCCTTTTTTTTTTTTTTTTTTAAAAAAAAAGGGAAAAACCCCCAAAAAAAAAAAAAGGGAAAAAAAAAAATTTTTAAATTTCCCCCCTTTTGGGGTTTTTTTCCCCTTTTTTGGGGGTTTTTCCCCGGGGGGCCCTTCCCCCGGGTTCCCCCCCCCCCCCCAAAAACCCCAAATTTCCCCCCTTTTTAAAAAAAAAAGCCCCCCCCCCAAAAAAACCAAACCCACCCCCAAACCTTCCCGAAACCCCCAAAACCTTTAAAAAATTTTAACCCCCCTTTTTTAAAAAAAAACCCCCCCCCCCCAAAAAACCCCCCCCAAAAAAAAAAACCCAAAATTTCCATACCCCCCTTTCTCAAAAAATTAAATTTTTTTTCCAAACCCCCAAAAAAAACCGGGGTTTTAAAAAAAAAAAACCCCCAAACCCTTTAAAAAAACCCCAACCCCCCCCCGGGTCGGCCCCCCCCCAAAAAACCCCCAAAAAAACCCCCTTTTTTTTAAAAAAAAAAACCCCCCCAAAAACCCTTGGGGGGTTTTTCCCCCCTTTCCCAACCCCCCCCCGGGCCCCCCCCCCTTTTTTTTCCCCCTTTCCCCCCCCAAAAAACCCCCCCCCGGGGCCCCCCTTTTTAAAAATTTTTTAAAACCCCAAACCAACAAAATTTTTTTTTTGGGGAAAAAAATTTCCTTTTAAATTTTACCCCCCCTTTTTTTTAAAAAATTTGTTTCCCCAAAGGGGGAAATTTTTCCCCCTTTTCCCCCCAAAAAAAAAAAAACCCCCCCGGGGTTAAAAACCCCTTTTCCCCCCCCCTTTTAAAAATTTTTTTTAAACCTTTTTTTTAAATATGTGGAAAAAAGGGGGTTGGGGGTTGGGGTTTTAAAAAAAAAAAGGGCCCGGGGGCCCCAAAAAAAATTTTTTTTCCCCCCCTTTTTCCCCGGGGGGCCCCCTTTTTCCCCCCCCGGGGGGGGGGGGGGGGGGCCCCCCCCAAAGGGAATTTTTTTTTTAAAAAAAAAAATTTAAATTCCCAAAAATTAAAACCCCCCCCAAAATTTTTGGGGGGGGGCCCCCCAAACATTGGGGGGGGTTTAAAATTTTTGGGGGGAATTTAAACCCCCCCCTTTTTTTAAAAATTAAATTCCTTTTGGGGGGGGCCCCCCCCCCAAAAAAAATTTTTTTTAAAAATTTTTTCCCAAAAAACCCCCCCAAAAAATTTTTTTGGGGCCCCCGGGGGGGTTTTTTCCTTTTTTTTTTTCCCCCAAAAAAATTTTTAAAAAAAAAAAATTTAAAAAAAAAATTTTTTTAAAGGGGGTTTTTTGGGGGGGGCCCGTTTTTTTTTTTTTTGGGGGGGGGGGGGCCCCCCGGGTTTTTAAAAAAAAATTTTTTGGGGAATTTTTTTTTAAAAAGGTTTGTTTTTGGGAAAAAAAGGGGGCCCCTTTTAAAGTTTTTTGGGGGGGAAAGTTTTTTTGGGGGGGGGGGAAAAAAAGGTTTTTGGGGGGAAAAATTTTTTTTGGGGGTTTGGTTTTTGGGGGGGTTTTTTTTAAAAAAAGGGGGAAAATTGGGGGGGGGGTTTTTTTTTGGGGGGCCGGGGGGAAAGGTTTTTAAAAGGGCCCCTTTTTTTTAATTTTTTTTTTTGGGGGGGGGAAAAAAGGGGGGGGTTTTTTTTTTGGGGGGAAATTGTTTTATGTTTTTGGGTTTGGGGGGGGTTTTTGGGTTGGGGGGGGGGGAAAAAAAAAAATTTAAAGTATGCAAATTTTGGGTGGGGGGAAAAAACCCTTGGGTTTTTTTTTTTGGGGGGGTTTTGGGGGGATTTTTTTTGGGGGGGGGAAAAAAAAGGGGTTTGGGAAAAATTTTAAAAGGGGGGGGGTTTTAGGGGGGGGGGGGAAAAGTTGGGAGGGGGGGTTTTTGGGGGGTTTTTTTTTCCCCCAAAATTTTGGGGTTTTTTTTGGGGGGGGGGGGGGGAAAAAAAAGGGGGGGAAAAAGGGGGTTTTAAAATTAACCCCGGGGGGCAAAACGGGGGGGGAAAAAAATTTTTTTTTTTTTTTTTTTGGGGGGGGTTGGTTTCCAAAAATTTTTAAATTTTTTTTTTTCCCCTTTTGGTTTTTTTTTTTCCCTTTTTTCCCAAAACCCCCGCCCCCAAAAAAAAAAAAACCCCACGGGCCCAAAAACCCCCAAACCCCCCCTTAACGGCCCGGGGAAAAATTTGGGTTTTTTTCCTTTAAAAAAAATTTTTTTTTTGGGTTTTTTTAATTTTTAAAAAAAAAAGGGGAAATTGGGGGGGGGGGTTTTTAAAAAAAAGGGGGGGGGGTTTAAAAAAAAGGGGAAAAAACAAATTTAAAGGGGGGTTAAAAGGGGGGGGGTTTTTTTTTTTGGGGTTTTGGTTGGGGGGGGGTTTGGTTTGGTTTTTTTTTTTTTTTGGGGGTTGGGGAAATTTTCAGTATTTTTTTTGGGGGGGGGCCCGGAAGGGGGGGAAAACCCCGAAAAACCCAAAAAACGGCCATGGTTTAAACCCGGGGAAAAAAATTTGGCAAATTTTAAATTTTAAAGGAAGGGGGGAAAACCCCCCCCAAAAAATTTTAGGGGGGTTTAGGGGGGGGGGGCCCCCCGGGGGGGGTTTTTTGGGGGGGGGGAAAAAAAAAAAAAATTTTGAATTTTTTAAAAAGGGAAACCAGGTTTAAAAATTTTTTTTTTTTTAAAAAACCCCTTTTTGGTTTTGGGGTAAGTTTTTTTTTTTTTTTTTGGGCCCCTTTTTCCCCAAAAAAAAACCCTTTTTTTTTGGGAAAAAAAATTTTTTTTTTTTATTTTTTAAAAAGGGGGGTTTTTGGTTTGGTTTTTTTTTTTTTTTTAAAAAATTTTTTTTTTTTTGGGGGTTTTTTTTTTTGGGGGTTTTGGGGGAAAAAAAAAATTTTTTTTTTCTTTTTTCCCAGGGGGGGGGAAAAGGGGGGAATAAAAAAACAAAAAAAAAAAAAAAAAAAGGGGGGGGTTTTTAAGGGTTTTTAAAAATTTTTTTTAAAAAACCCCAAAACATGAAACCCAAAAAAAAAAAAGGGGAAAAAAATTTTTAAGAAAAAAATTTTTTAAATTTTTTTTTTTTTTTAAAAAAAAGGGGGGTTTCATTTTTTTTTTTGGGGGGGTTTTTTTTTTTGGGAAGTTTTTTAAAATTTTAAAAAAAAAAAAAAATTTTTTTTCCTTTTTCACCCCCCCTTTTTTTTTTAAAAAAAACCAAAAATTTTTTTTTTTTAAAAAAAGGGTTTTTTTTTTAAAAAAAAAAAAACCCCCAAAAAAAAAAAAAAAAATTTTTTTAAAACCCCCCAAAAAAAAAAAAGGGGAAACCCCCAAAAACCCAAAAAAATTTTAAAAAATTTTAAAAAAGGGGGGTTTTTTCCGGTTTTTTTTTTTTACTTTTTCCCAAAAACTTTTAAATTTTTAAAAAAAAAACCTTTTTTTTTTTTTCCCCGGGGGGGGGCCCCAAAAATTTTAAAAAAAAAAAAAAGGAAAAAAAAAAAAAAATTTTAAAAAAAAAAAAAAAGGGGAAAAACCCAAAAAAACCCAAACCCCTTTTTTGGGGGTTTTCCCCCAAAAAAAAAAAGGGGGTTTCCCTTTGGGGGAAAAAAAACCTTTGGGGGGCCTTTTCTTTTTTTAAAAAAAAAAAATTTTTTCCCCTAACCCTAAAAAAAAAAGGGGGCCCCCCCCCAAAAAAACCCCAAAAAAAAAAAAAAAAAAAAAAAAAAAAAATTTTTTCCCCTTTTTTTTTAAAAATTTTTTTAAAAAATTTTTTTTTTTTTTTTGGGGGGGGGGGGGGAAAAAAAAAAAAATTTTTGGGTTTTTTTTAAAAAATAAAAAATTAAGGGGGGGAAAAAAAAGTTGGAAAAAAAAAATTTTTTTTTAAAAAAAAAAAAAAAAACCCCTTTTTTTCCCCTTTTTTTTCCCCCCCCCTTTTTTTTTTTTTTTTTTCCCCCCTTTCCCCCCTTTTTTTTAAAAAGGAAAACAAAAAAAAAAAGGGGGGGCCAAAAAAAACCCGGGGCCCAAAAAAATTTTTTTTAAAAAAAAAAAAAAAATTTTTAAAAACCCAAAAAAAAAAAAAAAAAACCCCCTTAAAATTCAAAAAAAAATAATTTTGGGGGGAAAAAACCCCCCAAAAAAAAAAGGAAAAAAGGTTGTTTTTTTTAAAAAAAAATTTTTTAAAAAATTTTTTTAAAAAGGGGAAAAAAAAAACCCGGAAAAAAAAACCCGGGAGAAAAACCCTTCGGTTTCAAAAAAGACCGGGTTCCGGGGAAACCCCCCCCAAAAAAAAAAAAACCCCCCCCAAAAAAAATTTTTTTTTTTTTTTTGGTTTTTTTTTTTTTCCCCCCCCAAAAAAAAAAAATTTTTTAAATTTCCCCTTTGTCCCCCCCCCCCCAAAAGGGCCCAAAACCGTAAAATTTAAATTTTTTTTTTAACTTTAAATTTTTTTTTTTTTTTTAAAAAAAACCAAAAAACCCCTTTTTTTAAAATTTTTTTCCCCCCCGGGGGAAAAGGGGGTTTTTTGGGGGGCCTTTTTTTTGGGGTTAAAAATTTTTTTGGGGGAAAAAAAAATTTTTTTAAAAAAAAAAAATTTTTCCCAAAAAAAAATTTTTTTTTAAAAAAAAAAAAGGGGTTAAGGGGAAAAAAGGGGGGGGGGGGGGGGGGGGTGAAAAAAAGGGGAAAAAAAAAAAGGGGGGGCCCCTTTTTGGGAAAAAGGGGGGGGGAAAAAAAAGGGGGGGGAAAAAGAAAGGTTTTAAAAAAAAAAATTTTTCCCCCTTTTTTAAAAAAAATTTAAAAAAAAAAAAAAAAAAAGGGAAAAAAAAAAAAAAGGGAAAAAAGGGGGAAAAAAAAGGGCCCCAAAAAAAATTTTTAAAAAAAAAAAAAAAAAAGGAAAAAAAAAAAAACCCAAAAAAAAAAGGGGAAAAAAAAAAAAAATTTTAAAAAAAAAAATTTTTTTTAAAAAAAAAAAAAAAAAATTTTTGGGGAAAAAAAAACCCTTTGGGAAAAAAAGAAAAAAATTTTTTTAAAAAAAAAAAATTTTTTTTTTTTAAAAAAAAAAAAGAGGTTTTTTTTTTTTTTTTTTTCCCAAAAATTTAAAAAAGGGGGTTTTTTTTTTTTTTTTTCCCTTTTCAAAAAAGGGTTTTTTAAAAGGGTTAAAAAAAATTAAAAAAAAAAAAATTTAAAGGGGAAAAAAAAATTTTTTTAAAAAAAGGGGGAATGAAAAAAAAAAAGAAGGGGGGGGAAAAAAAAAACCGGGGGGGGAAAAAAAATTTTTTTTTTGGGGTTGGTTTAAAATTGCCCCCCCTTTGTTTTTTTTTTTAAAAAAAAAAAAATTTTTTTTAAAATTTAAAAAAAAAAGGGGGGGTTTTTTTAAAAAAAAAAAAGGGGGAAAAAAAGGGGAAAAAAAAAAAAAAAAAATTTTTAGAAAGAAAAAAAAAAAATTTTTTTAAAAAAAAAAAAAAAAAAAATTTTAAAATTTAAAAAAACAAAATCCCAAAAAAAAAAAGGGGGGAAAAAATTTCGGAAAACCGGAAAAAATTTAAAAATTTTTTTTTGGGGGTTTTTTTTTGGGAAAACCCCCCCCCCCCCAAAAATTTTCCCCCAAAAAAATTTTTTGGGGGAAAGGGGGGGTTTTTTTTTCCCGTTTAAAGGGTTTTTTTTCCCCCTTTTTGAAAAAATTTTTTCCCCCAAAAAACCCAAAAAAAAACCCCCCGGGAAAAAAAATTTTAAAAAAAAAAGGGGGGGGGGGGGTTTTTTTAAAAAAATTTTTTTTTTCCCCGCCCCAAAAAATTTTTTTTTTAAAGCGGGAAAAATTTTTTTTTAAAAAACCCCCAAAGGAAAAAAAGGGGGTTTTTTTTTTTCCCCCCCCCTTTTTTCCCCCCCCTTTTTTGGGGAAAAGGGGAAAAAACCCAAAAAAAAAAAAAAAACCCCCAAAAACCCCAAAAAAAACCCCCCCAAAAAAAAACAAAAAAAAGAAAAGGGGAATAAAAACCCCCAAAAAAAAAAAAACCCCGGGAAAAAAAACCCAAAAAAGCATTTTTTTAAAAAAAATTTTTTGAAAAATTTTTTTTTTTAAAAAAAAATTTTTTCCCCAAAAATTTTTTTAACCCTTTTTTTTTTAAAAACCCCCCCCCCCCGGGGGGGCCCCCAAAAAAATAAAAAAAAAAAACCCCTCCCCCCCCCCCCCCAAAAAAAAAACCCCCCCCCCCCCCCCCCCAAAAAGGGAAAAAAAAAAAAAATTAAATAAAAAACCCCAAAAAAAAATTTTTAAAAAGGAAAAAAAAAAACCCAAAAGGGGGTTTTTAAAAAAAAGGGGCCCCAAAAAAAATTTTTTTGGGGGGAAAAAAATTAAAAAAAATTTTTTCCAAAAAAAATTTTTTTTAAAAGGGGTTTAAAAAAAAAAAAAAAAACCCCAAGTTTTTAAAAAAAAAAAATTTTTTTAAAAAGGGGGAAAATTTAAGGAAAAAAAAAACAAAAAAAAAACCCCCCCAAAAAAATTTTTTTGTTTTTTTTTAAAAAAAACCCCAAAAAATTTTAAAATTTTTCCCCCCCCCCCAAAAAAAAAATTTTCCTTAAAAAAAAAAAAAACCCCGGGGGGGGGTTTTTTTTTCCCCCCCCCCCTTTTTTTTTGGGGGGAAAGGGGTTTTTTAAAAAAACCAAAAAATTTTTTTTTTTCCGGGTTTTTTTGGGGTTTTTTCCCCGGTTTTTAAAAGGGGAAAATTCCAAAGGGGGGGGGCCCCCCAAACAAAAAAGGGGGAAAAAACCCCAAAAAATTTTTTTTTTTTAAAAATTTTTTTTGGGGGGGGGTTTTTAAAAAACCCAAAAAAAAAAATTTTAAAAAAAAAGGGGGTCCTTTTTTTAAAATTTTTAAAAATTTTCCCGGGGGGTTTTTTTTGGGGGGGTTTTGGTTTTTTTTTTTGGGGGGGAAAGAGGGGGGGGGTTTTAAAAAAAAAAATTTTTGGGTTTTTTTCCCCCCCCGGGTTTTGGGTTTTTGTTTTTGAAAAGGGGGGGGGGAAAAATTTTCCTTTGGGGGGGAGGGGGGGGGGAAAATTTTTTTTTAAAAATTTTTTTGGGGGGCCCCCTTTTTTTGGGGGGTTTTTTTTTTTTTTTTTTTTTTTTTTTTTTTCCCCCCCCCCCTTTTTTTAAAAAAAAATTTTTAAAAAAAAAAACCCCCCCCCCCCCCCCCTTTTTTTTTCCCCCCCGGGGGGGGGAAAAAAAAAACCCCCCCTTTTTTTAAAAAAAATTTTTTTTTTTTTTTTTTTTTTAAAAAAACCCCTTTTTTTTTAAAAAATTTTTTTTTTTTTGGGGGGTTTTTAAAAAAACCCCCAAAAAAAAAAATTTTTTGGGGGGTTTTTTTTTTGGGGTTTTTTTTTTTTTTTGGGGTTTTTTTTTTTAAAAAAAATTTTTTTTAGCTTTTAAAAATTTTTAAATTTAATTTCCCCCTTTTTTACACCTTTTTCCCATTTTTTTAAAAAAATTTTCCCCGGGGAAAAAAAAAAAACCCAAATTTTTTTTTAAACCCCCCCCAAACCCCCCCAAAATTTATCTTTTTTTTTTCCCTTTTAACCCCTTTTTAAAAAAAAATTTTTAAAACCGGGGGGGAATTTTTTAAAAATTTTTTAAAAAAAAACCCCCTTTTTTTCCCCCCGGGGGGGTTTTTTTTAACCCCCCCAAAAAAAACCCTTTTTTCCCTTAAAAAAAATTTTTCCCCTTTTTTCCAAAATTTAAAAACCCCCCCTTTTTTTTGGAAAAGTTTTTTTCCCCCCAAAAACCTTTTTTTCCCTTTTTCCCCTTTTTTTTTTTTTTTTAAATTTTTTTTTTTTTTTAAATTTTTTTAAAAAAAAATTTTTTTTCCCCGGGGGTTTTTTTTCTTTTTGGGGGGTTTTTTTTTGGGGGGGTTTTTTTTCCTTCTTTTTTTCCCCTTTTTTTTTTTTTTTGGGGGTTTTTTCCCCTTTTTAAAAAAGGGTTTTTTTAAAAAAGGCTGGGTTTTTTTTTTTTAAAAAACCCTTTTTGGTTTGGGCATTTTTTTGGGGCCCCCCCTTTTTTTTTAAAATTTTTTTTAAAAAAAAAAATTTTTTTGGGCCCCCCCCAAGGGTTTTTTTTAATTCCTTTTTTTGGGGTTTAAAAATTTTAAAATTTTTAAAATTTAAAAAAAATTTTTTTTTTTTTTAAAAAAAAAAAAAGGGGGGCAAAAAAAAAAAAAAAAAAAAAAAGGGGGGGGGGGGGGGGCCTTTTGGGGGAAAAAAAAATAAAACAGGGGTTTTTTTTTTTTTTTAAAAAAAAAAATTTTGGGAAAAAAAAAAAAAAATTTTTAAAATTTTTTGGGAAAAGGAAAAAAGGCAAAAAAAAAAAATTTAAAAAAGGGCCCTTTTCCCCCCGGGAAAAAATTTTAAAAACCCAAAATTTTTAAAAAAACCCCCTTTTTTTTAAAACCCCCCCCAAAAAGGGGGTTTAAAAAGGAACCCGGTTTTTAAAAAAAAGGGGAAAAAAAAAGGGGGGTTTTTTTTGGGTTTTTTTTTCCAAAAAAAGGGAAAAAGGGGGGGGAAAACCCAAAAAAACCCCCCTTTTCCCCTTTTAAAACCCCTTTTTTTTTTTTTAAAAAATTTTTTTTGGGGCCTTTTTTTCCCCCCCCTTTTTTTTTGTTTTTCCCCCCCTTTTTTTTTTTTTTTTTCCCTTTTTTCCCTTTTTTTAAAAAAAAAAATTAAAGGGGTTTTTTTGGGGGGGAAAAAAAAAAAAAAATTTTAAAAAAGGGGGAAAAAAAAGGGGGAAAAAAAAAAGGGGGAAAAATTTTTTTTTAAAAAAAATTTTAAAAAAATTTTTTCCCCAAAAAGGGGTTTTCTTTTTTTTTGGGCCCCCCCCTTTTTTTTCCCCCCTTTTTTTTTTAAAAAATTTTTTTCCTTTTTTTTTTCCCCCCTTTTTTTTTTTTTTTTAAAGGGGGCCCCCCCCCTTTTTTTTTTTGGAAATTTTTTTTAAAATTTTTTTTTTTTCCTTTTTTTTTTTTTCTTTTTTTTTTTTTTGGGGTTTTTTTTTTTCCCCCTTTTTTTTTTTTTTTTTTTTTGGGGGGTTTTTTTTTTTCTTTTTAAATTTTTTTTTTAAAAAAAAAATTTTTTTTTTTTTTTTTGGGGGGGGTTTGGGTTTCCCCCTTTTTGTTTTTTTTTTTTTAAAAAATTTTTTTTCCCCGGGGACTTTTTTTTTTTTCCCCCCCCCCCAACCCCCCCCCCTTTTTTTTCCCTTTTTTTTTTTTTTTTTTTTTTTTTTAAAAAATTTTTCCCCCGGGATTTTTCCTTTTTTTTTTTTTTTTTTTCCCCCCCCCTTTTTTTTTTTAAAAAAAAAATTTTTTTTTTTTCCCCCCCCTTTTTTTTTTTTTTTCCCCCCCCTTTTTAAAAATTTTTTTGGAAAAAAAAAAAATTTTTGAAAAAGGGGGGTTTTTTGGAAATTTAAATTTTTTGGGGGAAAAAAAAAAAGGGGGGGGGGGAAAAAAATTTTTTTAAATTTTTTTTTTGGGTTTAAAAAAAAAAAAAAAACCCCCCAAAAAACCGGAAAAAAACCCCTTTTTTTAAAGGGGGGGGGTTTTTTTAAAAAAAAAGGGGTTTTTTTTTAATAAAAAAAAAACCAAAATTTTTTTTTTAAAGGGGAAAATTTTTCCCCATTTTTTTTTTCCTTTTTTAAAAAATTTTTTTTTTTTAAAAAAATTTTTTTCCCCCCCCTTTTTTTTTGGGGGTTTTTTTTTTAAAAAAAAATTTTTAAATTTTCCCACCCCCCTTTTTTTTTTTTTTTAAAAAATTTTTTAATTTTTTTTTTTTTGGGGGTTTCCCCCCCAAAAAAAAAAAATTTTTAAAAAAAAAAAAAAGGAAGAAAAAAAAACCAAAAAAAAAAAAGAAAAAAAAAAAATTTTTTAAAAAACCCAATTTAAAAAGGGGGGCCCAAAAAAAAATTTTTTTTAAAAAAAAAAAAAACCCCTTTTTTTTTTTTTTTGGGGGGGAAAAAAAAAAAAAAAGGGGGGGGGAAAAAGGGGGAAAAAGGAGTTTTTTTTTTTTCCCCCGAAAAGGGGCCTTTTTTAAAAAAAGGGGAAAAATTTTTTTTGGGGGGGGGGGTTTTTTTTTTTTTTTTTTTTTTTTTTTAAAAAAAAATTTTTCGGGGGGGAAAAACCCTTTCCAGCCCCAAAACCCCCCTTTTTAAAAAATGGCCCCCTTCCCCCCCTTTTTTTTTGGGGGGGGCAAAAAAGGGGAATTTTTTGGGGGGGGGGTTTTTTTTTTTTTTTAATTTTTTTTAAATTTTTTTCCCCTTTTTTTTCCCAAAAATTCCCTTTTTAAAAAAAAACCCCCCCCCCCAAAAAAACCCCCAAAAAAAAAAACCCCCCCCGGCCCCTTTCCCCCTTCCCCCCTACCCCAAAAATTTAATGAAAAAAAGGGAAAAAAAAAAAAGGGGAAAAAAAAAAAAAAAAACCCAACCCGGGGGTTTTTGGGGGAAAAAAATTTTTAAAAATTTTCCCCTTTTTTTCCCTTCCTTTTTAAATTAAAAAAACCTTTTTTTTTTGGGGGCCCCCCCAAAAAAAAAAAAACCCCCCAAAAATTTTTTGGGGTTTTTTTTTCCCCGGGGGGGCCCCTTTTTTTTTTTTTTTGGGTTTTTAAAAAAAAAAAAAAAGGGGAGAAAAAAAAAAAAAAAAGGGGAGGGGGCCCCGGGGGGGTTTTTGGGTTTTTGGGGGTGGAAATTTTTTGGTTTGGGGTTTCCCGGGGGGGGCCCTTTTTTTTTTTGGGGGCGGGGAAAAATTTTAATTTAAAAAAACCAAACCCGGTTTTTTTTGATAAAAAATTTTTTTTTTAAAAACCCCGTTTTTTTTAAAACCCCTTAAAATTTGCCCCTGGGGGGGGTTTTTTTTCCCCCTTTCCCCAAACGGGCCTTTTTCCCCGGGGGGGTTTTTTTCCAAACCCCCCGGTGGGAAGGGAAAAAAAAAACCCCCCCCTTTAAAACCCTTAAAAAAGGGGTTAATTACCCAAAAAAAAAAAAAAAGGGGGGGGGTTTTTTTTGGTTTTTCATTTTTTGTCCTCCCCCCGGGAGGGGAAAAATTAAAAACCCGGGGGGGAAAAAAGGGGGGGGAAAAAAAAGGGGGAAAGGGGGGAAAAAAGGCCGTTTTTTTTTTGGGGGGTTTAAAAAAACCCCCCAAAAAAGGGGGGGCCCCTTAACGAAAAAAAAACCCCCCTTTTTAAACAAAAACACTTTTTTGGGGACCAAAAAAAATTTTTTTGGGGCCCCCCCTTAATTTTAAAAAAAACCCCAAACCCAAAAAAAAATTTTGGGGGTTCCCTTTAAAGGGGAACGGCCGGGGGGGGCCCTTAAACCGGCCCCCAAAAAACCCCCAAAACTTTTTAAAAAAAATTCATTTTCCCCTTTTTTTTTTTAAAAAAAGGGAAAATTTTTAAATTAAAAAAAAACAAAACAAAAAAATTTTTGGGCCCCCCAAAAAAACCCCCCTTTTTTTTTCCCCCCCCTTTTTCCCCCTTTGGGTAAACCGGGAACCCCCCCCCCCCTTTTTTTTTAAAAAAAATTTTTGGGTAAAAGGGGGGTTTAAAAATTTTTTTTTAAAAATTTTGGGGGGGGGGGTGTTTTTGGGGGGGGGGAAAAAAAAAAAGGGGGGGGGAAAAAAATTTGGGGTTTTTTTTTAAAAAAAAAACCCCCTTTCCCCAAAATTTTCCAAACATTTTTTTAAAAAAAATTTCCCCCCAAAAAAATTTTTAAAATTTTTAAAAAACCCTTTAAAAAATTTTTTTTTGGGGGGGGGAAAAAAAAAAAAACCCCCCTTTTCCCCCCCTTTTTCCCCCTTTTTTCCCCCCCCCAAAAAAAATTTTCCCAAACCCCCCAAAACATTCCAAAAAAAAAAATTTTTTTTTCCCCCCTTTTTTTTAAAATTAATTTTTTTTTCCCCCCCCAAAAATTTTTTTTTCCCAAAAATTTTGGGGAATTTTTTAAATTTTTTGGTTTCCAAAAAAAAGGGGGGGGGTTTTTTATTTTTTTAAAAAAATTTTTTTTTGGGGAAAAATTTTTTTTTAAAAACAAAAAAATTTAATTTTTTTAAAATTTTTAAAAAAAAAAAAAAAAATTTTTTTTTTTTAAAAAAAAAAGGGGGAATTTCCCCAAAATTTAAATTTTGGTAAATTTTTAAAAGGGGGGTTTTTTTGGGGGGGGGGTTTTTTTTAAAATTTTTTTAAAAATTTTAAAAAAATTAAAGGCTTTTAAAAGGGCCCCTTTTTCAAAAAAATTTGGGTTCCAAAAAAATTTTTTAAAAATTTTTTTTCCCCCCCCCTTTTTTTTGGGGAAAAATTTAAAATTTTTTTTTGGGGGTTTAAAACCAAAGGGGGGGGGAAAAATTTTTTTTAAAAGGGGGGGGGGTTTTTTTTTTTTTAAAAAAAAAAGGGGGGGCCCCCCTTTTAAAACCCTTGAATGGATTGGTGGTTTAAAATTGGGGGGGGGGGGGGGGGTTTAAATTTTTTTTTGGGGAAAAGGGGATTTTTGGGGGGGTTTTTTAAATTTTCCCTTTTAAATTTTTTTTGGGGGGGAAATTTTTTTTTTTTTTTTGGAATTTTAAAAATTTTTCCCGGGGGTTTTTTTTTAAAAAACTTTTTTTTTTTGGGGGGGGGAAAATGAAAAAACCCCCTTTTAAAAAACCCCCAAAGCCCCCTTTTTTTCCCCCCCCCCCCCCAAAAATTCCCCCCAAAAAAAATTTTTCCCCCCCAAAAAAATTTTTTTTTAAAAAAACTTTTTTTTTAAAAAAAAATTTTTAATTTTCCCCCCCCGGGGGGGAATTTAAATTTTTTGGGGCAAATTTTTGGGGGGGAAAAAATTTCCCAAATTTGGGTTTTTTTGGGGATTTTTTTTGGGTTTTTTTTTTTTTTAAATTTTTTTTTAAAAAAAAAATTTGGGGGGGGTTTTTTTTTTTCCAAAAATTTTTGAAACCAACTTTTTCCCCCTTTTTCCCCCTTTGTTTCCCGGGGAAAAGGGGCCTGGGGGTTTTGGCCAAAGGGGGGGCCCCCCCTTTTTTTTGGGATTTTTTTGGGGGCCCCCGGGGGGGGGGGGGGCCCCCCCCCCTCCCCCGGGGGGGGGGGCCCCCCCCCCCAAAACCCAACAAAAAAGGAAAAAAAAGGGCCCCCCCTTTTTCCCCGGGGAAAAAAACCCCAAAAAAAAAGGGGCCCCCTTTTTTTGGAAAAAAAAATTTTTCCCCCGGGGTTTTTTTTAAAAATTTTCCCCCAAAAAACCCCAAAAGGGGAAAAAAAAAACCCCCTTTAAACCAAAAAAAAAAAGGGGAAAAAATTTGGGTTTTTAAAAAATTTTTTTAAATTTTCCCCTTTTCCATTTTTTTTTTCCCCCCCCCTTTTTTTTTTCCCCCAAAAAAAAAGGGGGGGCCCTTTTTTTTTGGGCCCCAAAAGGCCCCCTTTTTTTTTTTTTTAAAAAAAACCCAAAATTATTTTTTTTTTTAAAAATTAAAAAATTTTTTTTTCCCTTTTGGGGGGGGCCCTTTTTTTAAATTTTTAAAAAAAAAATTTTTTTTTTTTTTGGTTTTTTTTTTTTTTCCCAAATTTAAAAAATTTCCCTTTTTTTTCCCAACCCCCGGGGGGGAAAAAAAAAAAAACCCCCCCCTTTTTAAAATTTTTTTTCCCCGGGGGGGGAAAAAAAAAACCCCCAAAATTTTTTTTTGGGGGGTTTTTTTTTTTTTTTAAAAAAAAGGGAAAAAAAAAAAATTTTAAGAAAAAAATTTTAAACCCCCCCCCCGGAAAAGGAAATTCCGAAAAATTTTTTTTAAAAAAATTTGGGGAAAATTTAAAAAAAAGGGGGGTTTTTGGGGGAAAATAACCCCCCAAAAAAAAAGGGGGGAAATTTTCCCCCCGGGGTTTAAAAATTTTTTTTAAGGGGTTTTTTTTGGGGGGCCCGGGGTTTTCCAAGGGAAAAAATTTTTTTTGGGAAAAAAAAAAACCGGGAAAAAAAATAAAAAAAATTTTAAAAAAAAAGGGGGGGGGGGGGGGTTTTAAAAAAAAGGGGGGTTTTCCCGGGAAAAAAGTTAAAAAAAAAAAAAATAAAAAAGGGAAAAGGAAAAAGGCCCTTTTTTTAAAAAAAAAAAAATTTGCTTTTGTGCCAAAAAAAAAATTTTGTTTTTTTGGGCCTTTCCCCCGGAAACAAAACCCAAATTAAAAAACAAAAAAAAAAAAAGGGGAAAAAATTCAAACCAAAAAAAAAGGGTTTAAAAAAAGGGGGAAAAATAAAAAAAAAAAATTTAAAAAAACCCCCAAATTTTTAAAAAAAACCCCGGGGAAAAAAGGGGGGGTTTTTTTTTTAAAAAAAAACCCCTTTTTCCCCCCCCAAAAAAAAAAACCCCCCCCCGGGGGGGGGGGGAAAAAAAAAAATTTTTTAAAAAAAGGGGAAAAAAACCCCCCCTTTTTTTTTAAAAAAAAAAAACCCAAAAAAAAAAAAGGGGGGGGAAAAATTCAATTTTTTAAAAAAAAAAAAAAAAAAAAAACCCCCCCCGGGGGGGGGGTTTTTTTTTTTAAAAAAAATTTTTTTTTTTTTCCCCCCCCCCCCCCCTTTTGAAAAAGGGGGGGGACCCTTTTTTTTTTTTTAAAACCCCCCGGGAAACCCCGGGCCCCCCGGGGGGAAAAAAAAAAAACCCCCCCCTTTTGGGGGGCCCGGGGAAAAAAAAAACCCCAAAAAAAAAAAATAAATAAAAAGGGTTTAAAAAGGTTTTAAAGGGGGGAAAAAAGGGGGTTTGTTAAAAAAAAACCCCCCCCTTAAAAAAAAACCCCTTTTTTTTTTTAAAAATTTTTCCCCCCTTTTTGGGGAAAATTTGGGGGGGAAAAGAAAAAAAGGGGTAAAAAAATTTTTTGGCCCCCAAAAAAAAAAGGGGGGGGAAAAAAATTAAAAAACCAAAAAAGAAAAATTTCTGAAAAAAGGGTTAAAAAAAAAAAAAGGGGAAAACAAAAAATTTTTTTAAAAAAAGGGAAAAATTTTTTTTTTGGGGGGAAAAAAAGGTTTTTGGGGTGAAAAAATTTGGGGAAAAAAATTTAAATTTTTTTTTTAAACCGGGGTTTTTTTCCCCCAAAAAAAAAAAGGGGGGGGTTTTAAAAAAAA
>JABMCL010001995.1:27500-33189 GCA_018857735.1 Alviniconcha marisindica | reverse complement strand
GCCAGAAGTTTTTTTTTTTTAATTAGTTTTCCCAAAAGAATACGCCTTGAGAGATGAACTTATTCCACCAAAGTACCATAGACAACCATCCATGTTTAAATTTTCCTTATTATTATGCCAAACCCACCCCCCCTTAGAGTTTTTTTTTTTTTTTAAGCTTTAAGCACTAGAAAACTGAGTTTAAGTCCCATAAGATCCATGAGAATTTAAAAACCCTAATGTTCACCCCTTTTTCCAGGTAATAAAAAATTTTTCCCCCTTTTCCTTTTCCTTTTTCCCCCTTTCCTCTTCCCCCTTCTCTTTTCTTTTTTCCCCTCTCTCCCTCCCCCCTTCTCCCCCCCTCCCCTTTTCCTCTCTCACACACACACACACCCCACACACACACACACACACACACACACACACACCCCCCCCCCCGGCCCCCCTTTGGAAAAGGGGAGTTTGGTGGAAAGGCACGCCCCCTTTTCCCAGAACCCCCAAACCACAATGTCCCGCCCGTAAAAACTGTGCCCCGCTGCCGTCCTGGCCACCATCTTGCTGCCCACCACCTTGCGATCCACCACCGAGCCATCGCCAGTGACGAAGCGGATGGTGGAGTTGATGTGGATGTTGTAGTGACGCGCCCACACGGCGTGACGTGGCGAGACCAGCGTGCCGGCCTTCCGGTTGGCCAGGTTACTGTTCCAAGGTGAGATGGAGGTCAGGTCAAGGTCGGCGGCCCAGCAGTCGGGGTTACGGACGTAGTGTTTGTGGGCGTGGCCCTACGATCAAAATTTTCCCCGGTTGTCAGTTTTTTCCCAGTGCTAGTAAAAAAAATTGGGGGGGGGGATGCGGGGGGGGGGGGGGGGAATGGAAGCGGGTTGGGGGACTAAAAATGACTACAATTTAATCTGGAATAAAACCCGAATACGCGCCAAAATACAGAACGGTGTTAACTAGAAGTGGACGGAACTGTGAGTAGTTTTCCTGCAAATTGGGCTTGATGAAGCGGCAAACCTCCGGGCCAGTTGAAAAGGGCTTTAAATCAATAGAGCTAGACAATTTCACTTCGGCAAAATAACCTGTTGAAATGACGAACAGCTAGTAAATAGTTCGTCTGCTGAGGGAGAAAAAACAAGAGAGACAAATTTACTTAAATACTGCTCGTAGCTGTGTCCTGTGCCAGTTAATGTGTGCAGTCACTGCGCTGAGTCGTTAAGAACAACATCAACAAACCGAACATGAACGAGACACACGCTACAAGGGCAAAGCCTGAAGCAAGAACATAGATACAAGTTAGTTATTGGATTTTAACGCCCCGTCATCAGCACACGGTCACCTCAGGACGAAGCAGACATTCAAAATGATACATTACCAGACTGAATGTCAAGTCACCAGATCACACGTAAAGACAATGGAATACAGGAAGAGTCAGTTAGTTAGTTAGTTAGTTAGTTAGTTAGTGGATTTTAACGTCGTCAACCGTATAGGGTCGCTTCAGGGCGATCAAATTGTGTCATAAACAAATACATAGTTTAAATATTTTCTCACACGAAAACCTTTTCTCAAGATAAATCTATAAAATCAATCCATACACAATATAGAACAGAACAGGCATACACAAACATTACATAGGCTACACATTTTCGAAGAGTTATTCCATAAGGTATATGTTAGTATCGTCGACCATTCCGTATTAATTATATAATACAAAATTTAAGAAATCTTTTCAAAAAAGAGATAAAAGGGGTGAAAAATACAAAACAAACAAAAAAAAAATTTAAAAAAGCAAAAAAGACCCCACCCCAGCCCCCTTTATTTAAAACCCCACACCCCACAAAACACACACACACACACAAAAACACACACACACACACCCCAAAACCCCCCCTAAAAAAAAAAATGCAAAAAAAACCTGCACGCTAAAAATAGGCTTGGCTTTTTCTGGGGTCACGCCCTTGGCACGTGACCTGGCCAGCCTATCGTCAATGCCGTGCTCAATGGCGGAGTACAGAGACTTTTCAAAGGCGGACAGCGGTTTAGGGGTGGTCGTGGTATGGACGACGTGGCAAAGAGGGTTGCTGGTGTTTGGAGCGAGGTGGTGGTTGTCACACATGGCGTGCATCAGAGAACATCTGCTCGGAAGATAAACGAAACAAATTTGAAAAAACAAAAAGGATTTTTGGTGTGGTTTTTAATTTTTTGTTTTGTTTTTTTTTGTTGTTTGTTTTTGGGTTGTTTTTGGGGTTTTTGTGTGGGGTTTTGTTGTGTTTTTTTGTTTTGTGTGTGTGTGTTTTTTTGGCTTTGCGTGCGTGCGTGCGTGCTTTGCGTGCTTTGCGTGCGTGCGTGCGTGCGTGCGTGGGGGTGGGGGGGGTTTGGGGGTTTTGGGGGTGTGTGTGTGTGTGTTTGTGTGTGTGGGGTGTGTGTGTGTGTGTGTGTGTTTTGGTTTGTTTTTTTTTTTTGCACTGTGTGGGGGTTTTCTTTGGGGGATGTTTGGTTTTGTTTGTTTGTGTGTGTGGGGTTGGTGTGTGTGTGGTTTTTGTGTGTGTGTGGTGTGTGTTGTGTTTTGTTTTTGGTGTGTGTGTGTTTTTGTTTTGTGGGGTTTTGGTGTGTGTGTGTGTGTGGGGTGTTTTTGTGAGAGAGGGGGAGAGGGGGAGGAAAGAGAAAAGAAAAAAAAAACAAAGAAAAGAGAGGGGGGCGAGTTTTGAAAAAAGGGTTAATTAATTTAGGCATGGTTAAAGTATATGCATGATGTATACACATGCGCGTATGCATCTGCATGTTAGACTTTGACGCAGCGGGAAAACAAAACCACACTGGGGGGGTTTTCGGGGGGGGGGTGGGGGGGGGGGGGGGGGGGGGGTTTTTGGGGGGGGGGGGGGGGGGGGGGAAAAAGGAAAGGAGTGGGGGGGCGGAGGGGGGATAGCCCTTTTTCCCAAAAAAAAAATAAAAGCCTCCCTGTATCGTCTTAAATTTGAAACCCTGCAATTTTTTAAGGCTTTTTTACACTTCATGGGCGAGACACCTCGCTATCGTTGTGGAAACCACGTGAAGACGTCAGTCCTCCAACCTGTCCCCACTTCACAGACAAAGAAAGGGCATGAAACCCGTCCCCATGGTAACTGTCAAGTTATCAGTCATAATATGATACTTACACGTCATGAAACACCTTGCCGTTGTTGACAGACGAAATGAAGGCGTTCAACTCGTCCCCGTGGAAACGGTCAAGTTTTGCAGTGACGAAATGATACTTACACGTCATGATAAACCTTGCCGTCGATACCAGCACCAAGTGAAGGTGTCCAACCCATCACCCTGGTAACTCAAGCCAAGGACATCACGCCATTGATCGCCTGGAGGAGAGGGGCGTCGAAAGAGGAAGCGCTAGACGATCTTCCTTGAAAGGAAGAGAGAGGGCCATCGTCAATCAGACGAACATTGGAACCGTTTCAAAGGCAACGTTGGGGAAACTTCTGAGAGACCGGATGGAGCGCATATGGGCTTTTTAGAGCGCATAGATACCATCTTGAACTGAAATGAACTGAACTGATTAGCCTTGCCGTCGCTTCTGCACCAAGTGAAGGTGTCCAACCCGTCCCTGTAGTAGCTATCAACTTTATCAGTCACGAAATGATACTTACATGTCATGGTAAACCTTCCAGTCGTTGCCGAACCAGGTGAAAGCGTCCAACCCGTCACCCTGGTAACTCAAGTTTTGCTGCCACGAAATGATACTTACACGTCATGATAAACCTTGCCGTCGTTGCCGCACCAGGTGAAGACCTGCTGGCTGTGACCGCACACGGCAGTGGCGTGAGCATGGCAGTCGACGGTGGCCTGCGTTGTGGTCACTGCTGCGGCTGCCGACATGCAATGGGATAGATAGGGTTAAGGCCAAGGAGGCATCCACGTTCTCTCCCTTCTTCTTCTCATTCATCTTCTTTTTTGCTGTTGTTGATGTATACCCCCTAATCTCCAGTCCTCGACTGGGAATGTTCCCCATGGACAATTTTGGGTTGCTGTCCCCCAGGAAAGCTAACGGCGGTAGAGTTGTGCTACCCACCTGATTGAAATTACGCTTCTATCGATGTTGGAATTTGTGGCAGAAGTTTAACTCAGCAACATTTACCCGCTGCCGTGGGATCTTCAGAGTGTGCACACCTGCATGCATCGCACGTGACCTCGATTTTCTGTCTCATTTGTAGGACTACATACTAGGGCCATTACTCCAAGCTCTGTGTATGTGTGTGTGTGTGGGGGGGGGGGGGGGGGGGGGGGGGGGGGGGGGGGGAAGGGGGGGACCAGAGGAGAGGCGCTAATAAATTGATTGATTCTTAATACTGTCAGACTGAAGATCCTGTCAGGGTCAAACACAAGTCACCGAGTCTCGGGTTAGAATCTGATTCGTTATTCATGCAATAAGTCACTTCATGTTTGAAGAGAACATTGAAGTTAAATAACCCACGAGGGCAGAAGTTATGAAGATAGAATTCCAGGTGGTGGATGAATCATGCATGGCATTGTTCTGACATGCTCCAAACTTAAAACAGAGAAAACCCGTCACAGCTCCAGGTTATCAGAAGTGAGATCCTTCATTTCAGCGTCCGCGGTGTTCCACCGTTGGAATTAGGCACAGAGTTGAAGGAGCAGACGAAGGGTAACTCTCGAGCAAGGATTCGAACCCGCAACCTCTCAAGCCCAAATGCTACGCCTTGCCCGCTCTGCCACGACACACCGGAAGGTCTGTATTCTGACCGGCGGACTCTCGATCCCCAGGTGATCCGGCGTGTTTGGTCGGACGTTAAAATCCAGCAACTGCAGCGTACATTTATCACACGATGACGAACGCGAATATTTAGCCGCAGTTATGTACAGATTCCCATTGTGATACTTCGCAAACACAGACCGTAGAAGATCCAACATATAAACGGTAAAAAAAAAAAAATCGGGGTAATCCCCTTTATCGAGCTACAAAACGACACTTAAACAACAGTGAAACGGTGAAATATGCTATGATGAACAAAGACACTTGCTTTTGGTGGAGCTATGTTGCTTTCATGTCATTTTTACAGACCGTCGAATTTTGTGCGCAAAACGTCACAATGTAGTCCTATTCTTTCCTTTGTTTTGGCTGTTTGTTTGGTTTAGTTTCATTCCTGCAAGCATTGGACACGAAAGAAACATAGCTCAACCAAAGGCAGATAAGTATCCAAGTTCAACATGTCATTTTTCACCGTTTAACTGCTGTTTAAGTGTTGCCTTGTAGCGTTGTGTTTTGTCCAGAGAAATAAATAGCGTTCTGTTTAACTTTTTATATGTTTGGATCTTGTTTGTTTGGGGCTCTTGCTTACACAAAATATTTACACAGCTCACGTCTTCTGAAAACACTTGTATGCGACTCGTATGCGTGATTCGTATGCAGAATGTCGAGTTAGTGATTATTTTGTCAATTTATTTTCCACCGAATAGCATGCATGTCAGTATCATGATGACAAATTAGTTTGGTGATACAGGCGTGGTCTGAGATACCTTCAGTGGAAACCAAAGCGGACGAAGAGAGAAGAGAGATAAGTCCAAACAACATTGTGTATCCATGCTTTCCAGATCCTTTTCATTTCACTTAAATATCTAACATGTGCTCATTTTTTTACCCGCATTTCAAAAGGGACGTCGTGGCGTAATTTGAACACGCCCAAAGAGTCAAGATATA
>JABMCL010001995.1:20000-25000 GCA_018857735.1 Alviniconcha marisindica | reverse complement strand
TAATTAATCATTAATTACCAACACACCAAGTTTGGTTGCGAAGATGTCAGTTGTACAGTAAATACAGGATTGACTGACATTCGATGAGGTTTTGAACCACTACACTGACCTTGACTTCGAACACAGCAATGTTGTACCATGAAACTGAGTATGGTTGCAAAAGGATCAGCAACTCTGAAGATATAGTAGAAACGATCATATTTGGATTATACGACAAAACACACACACACACACACACACACACACACACACACACACACACACACACACACCACACACACTCACACACACACACACACACACACACACACACATACACAACACACACACACACACACACACACACAACACACACAACACACACACACACACACACACACACCACACACACACACACACACGTAAACACCACACACACACACTAAACACCACACACACAAAACACACACACACACACACACACACACACACACACATAAACACATACACACACACACACACACACATAAACACATACACACACATAACATAACACACACACACACAAAACACAACACACACACACACACACACACACACACACACACACACACACACACACACACACACACACTCACACACACACACACACACACACACACACCACACACACACACACACACACACACACACACACACACACACACACACACACACACACACCCACACACACACACACACACACACACACACACACACACACACACACACACACACACACGGACCTTTGGCAAAGGAGATGGTGGCAGGCACGTCCCTGTCCAGAAGCCCCACCACAATGTCCCGCCCGTAAAAACTGTGCCCCGCTGCCGTCCTGGCCACCATCTTGCTGCCCACCACCTTGCGATCCACCACCGAGCCATCGCCAGTGACGAAGCGGATGGTGGAGTTGATGTGGATGTTGTAGTGACGCGCCCACACGGCGTGACGTGGCGAGACCAGCGTGCCGGCCTTCCGGTTGGCCAGGTTACTGTTCCAAGGTGAGATGGAGGTCAGGTCAAGGTCGGCGGCCCAGCAGTCGGGGTTACGGACGTATTGTTTGTGGACGTGGTCCTACGATGATATTTTCGGTGCCAATATTTTAAGGGTATGTCGATAGAGGGTGCTGTGGGAGTTGGGGATGGGGTGGGGTGGAGATCCATAATTATTGTGGCAAAAAGACCTTTTGAAATGACGAACAGGTAGTAAATACTTCATCTGTGGAAAAACAGGAGAGTAAAATTGACAGAAATACTGGTCGCTGCTTTGTGCATTAATCAATTGCTTATTCGTTGCTTATAATATCCATTTATAGTGTAGTCGTTCTTATTTGTCTTTGTATTATAGCAAGGACTGTCTGTTAGATAGGTCCAAATGGACCTAACGCTACTATCTTTGAGTATTAAAGTTTTCGAGTTTGAGTACGAGTCCTATGCTAATTGATGTCTGCAATTACTGCGTTGAGTTATTAAAAAGAAAATCAACAAGGAGGAGAAATACGAGAAGCAGCAAGTTAGTTCTCGGAGTTAAATGCTCCATCAACCACGCAAGGTCACCTCAGGACGAATCGCACATCCACAAATATTCAACATCAGGTTCAAACACAGTTAAGTCACCACATCAGACGTAAAGACAAAGGAGTACAGGAAGGGTTAGTTAGTTAGTTAGTTAGTTAGTTAGTTAGTTAGTTAGTTAGTTAGTTAGTTAGTTAGTTTGTAAATATTCAACATCAGGTTCAAACACAAGTCACCACATCATAAGTAAAGACAAAGGAATACAGGAAGGTTTAGTTAGTTAGTTAGTTAGTTAGTTAGTTAGTTAGTTAGTTAGTTAATTAGTTAGTTAGTGAGTGAGTGAGTGAGTGAGTGAGTGAGTGAGTGAGTGAATGAGTTAGTTAGTTAGTTAGTTAATAATTGGAGTTTATCGTCGTCAGACGTACAGGATGACTTCAGGACGACCAAACTTTGTCATAAGAAAATACACATTTCAAAACTCTTCTCTTATGAAAATCTTTTGTCAAGCCTAATCCATAAAATCAGTCAGTACACAAGTATAAAACAAAACATACATACATACGCAAAGACCAAACACACGTTTTCGAAGAGTTAATCCATTCAGTGTAGCCATTGTTAAAAAAGCATAACTGTAAGGCAAGACTGAATTATAAACACGAGACTGAAGAAATCTATACAAAAAAGAGAGAAAGAACGAATGCACTGAAACAAACAAAAAACATTACATAAATGCGCAATGGCAAAATACCAGTGTTAATGACAGCAAGGGCACATACCACCTAACACAGCACCTCCTAGCTGCTCAACAAGAGCCGTACAAAAAACTATATCTCCTACCAACAAATATTGGAGACTTTTCTGGCAAAAGTCAGAAGAAGAGCCACAGACATCAGGTTTGAACACAATTAAGTGACCACATCAGACGTAAAGACAAAGAAGTACAGGAAGGGTTAGTTAGTTAGTTAGTTAGTTAGTTAGTTAGTTAGTTAGTTAGTTAGTAGTAGTTAATAGGTTTCAACATCATAGGTTTAAACACAAGTCACTAATCATAAGTTAAAGACAAAGGAATTACAGGAAGGTTTAGTTAGTTAGGGTTTTGTTAGTTAGTTAGTTAATAATTGGAGTTTATCGTCGTCAGACGTACAGGATGACTTCAGGACGACCAAGCTTTGTCATAAGCAAATACACATTTCAAAACTCTTCTCTTATGAAAATCTTTTGTCAAGCCTAATCCATAAAATCAGTCAATACACGAGTATAAAACAAAACATACATACATACGCAAAGACCAAACACACGTTTTCGAAGAGTTAATCCATTCAGTGTAGCCATTGTTAAAAAAGCATAACTGTAAGGCAAGACTGAATTATAAACACGAGACTGAAGAAATCTATACAAAAAAGAGAGAAAGAACGAATGCACTGAAACAAACAAAAAACATTACATAAATGCGCAATGGCAAAATACCAGTGTTAATGACAGCAAGGGCACATACCACCTAACACAGCACCTCCTAGCTGCTCAACAAGAGCCGTACAAAAAACTATATCTCCTACCAACAAATATTGGAGACTTTTCTGGCAAAAGTCAGAAGAAGAGCCACAGACATCAGGTTTGAACACAATTAAGTGACCACATCAGACGTAAAGACAAAGAGTACGGAAGGGTTAGTTAGTTAGTTAGTTAGTTAGTTAGTTAGTATAGTTAGTTGAGTTAGTTAGTAAATATTCAACATCAGGTTCAAACACAAGTCACTACATCATAAGTAAAGACAAAGGAATACAGGAAGGTTTAGTTAGTTAGTTAGTTAGTTAGTTAGTTAGTTAGTTAGTTAGTTAGTTAGTTAGTTAATAATTGGAGTTTATCGTCGTCAGACGTACAGGATGACTTCAGGACGACCAAGCTTTGTCATAAGCAAATACACATTTCAAAACTCTTCTCTTATGAAAATCTTTTGTCAAGCCTAATCCATAAAATCAGTCAATACACGAGTATAAAACAAAACATACATACATACGCAAAGACCAAACACACGTTTTCGAAGAGTTAATCCATTCAGTGTAGCCATTGTTAAAAAAGCATAACTGTAAGGCAAGACTGAATTATAAACACGAGACTGAAGAAATCTATACAAAAAAGAGAGAAAGAACGAATGCACTGAAACAAACAAAAAGCATTACATAAATGCGCAATGGCAAAATACCAGTGTTAATGACAGCAAGTGTACATACCACCTAACCCAGCACCTCCTAGCTGCTCAACAAGAGCCGTACAAAAAACTATATCTCCTACCAACAAATATTGGAGACTTTTCTGGCAAAAGTCAGAAGAAGAGCCACAGGCCGAAAAATATTAGACAGAAACAGCAACAGGACTAGGTAGAAGAGCGAGACAGAAAAGAGGAAACTGGAATCAAGTGACAGCACTGATATTCCAGACATAAGACGGACATCAGACCTCCCCGGCTCCCTGTGGGGTGAAATAGGATCCAAATCCTCCAGGGCAATATGAACAGGAGCAAGAAGCATTATACTAATTGTTTCTCATTAAACATGAACTCAAAGCCATATCAAACAGCTCGAGAAAACCGTTGGTTCGTAATATCGAACGCAGATCTACATCCAAACGTACCCCATAGTAGACACGTAACAAACCTGCACGCTAAAAATAGGCTTGGCTTTTTCTGGGGTCACGCCCTTGGCACGTGACCTGGCCAGCCTATCGTCGATGCCGTGCTCAATGGCGGAGTACAGAGACTTTTCAAAGGCGGACAGCGGTTTAGGGGTGGTCGTGGAATGGACGACGTGGCAAAGAGGGTTGCTGGTGTCTGCAACGAGGTGGTGGTTGTCACACATGGCGTGCATCGGAGAACATCTGCTCGGAAGATAAACGAAACGAATTTGATGAACACAAAAGATTGGTGATGGCTATTTTTTGTTTGTTGTTGTTTGGTGTGTGTGTTTGTTGTGTTTGTGTGTGTGTGTGTTGGTGGTGTGTGTGTGTTTTGTGTTTGTGTGTTGTGTGTGTGTGTTGTGTGTGTGTGTGTGTGTGTTGGGTGTGTGTGGTGTGTGTGTGGGTGGGTGGGTGGTGGTGTGCGTGTGTGTGTGTTGCTGTGTGTGGTGTGTGTGTGTGTGTGTGTGTGTGTGTGTGTGTGTGTGTGTGGTGTGTGTGGGGTGTGTGACGTGCGTGTGTCGCGGTCGTGCGTGCGTGTGTGTTGGAGGGGAGATCTGAATATAAATTTGCGCGCAAAGTGAAGGCGTCCAGCCCGTCCCCAGGGTAACTGCGAAGTTTAGCCGTCATCAAATGATACCCACACGTCATGAAACCACTTGCCATCGTTGACAGACCAGATGAAGGCGTCTAACCCGTGCCCTTGGTATAAACCGCCAAGTTCACGTAGTACGTCATACTCACACGTCATGATAAACATTGCCGTCGTTGACAGACCAGATGAAGGCGTCTAACCCG
>JABMCL010001995.1:5000-15000 GCA_018857735.1 Alviniconcha marisindica | reverse complement strand
TCTTCGGGACTCTGAGGAGAGCCCAGCTCCATGTCCCTGCTCTACATCTCTCCTGGACTCTCTTGATAGTCCAGCTCCACCTCCCTGCTCTTCATCTCTCCTGGGTTCTCTTGAGAGACCAGCTCACCTCCCTGCTCTTGATCTCTCCTGGACTCTCTTGATAGTCCAGCTCCACCTCCCTGCTCTTCATCTCTCCTGGGTTCTCTTGAGAGACCAGCTCACCTCCCTGCTCTTGATCTCTCTGGGCTCCCTTGAGAGACCAGCTCACCTCCCTGCTCTTGGTCTCTCCTGGGCTCCCTTGAGAGACCAGCTCACCTCCTCTCTTGATCTCCTGGACTCTCGATAGCCCACTCACCTCCCTGCTCTTGATCTCTTGGGCTCCCTTGAGAGACCAGCTCACCTCCCTGCTCTTGATCTCTCCTGGGCTCCCTTCGATAGACCAGCTCACCTCCCTGCTCTTGATCTCTCCTGGACTCTCTCGATAGCCCAGCTCCACCTCCCTGCTCTTGATCTCTTCTGGGACTCCCTTTTTACATAAAGGATATTAGATGACCATAAGTGTAGTGTCTCATGTCGGTAAATGAACATCGTCATCAATAAGTCGTCTCTTCATTGAAACATCAGACGGTCTCTCGTGTTACTGAGTGCACATCGTCAACAATCAGTCGTTCCTCAATCAAGACTTCAGACGGTCTCTTAAGTCACTGAGTGGACATCATCATCTATCAGTCACCCCTCCATGAAGTAACCTGATGGTCTGTCGTGAAAATGCATAAGTGTCTATGCAGCTGGTAGACAAAGGAAACTAAACACTGGTCACGGTTCTGTCTCTGTTTAGAAAACTAAACGTGAGTCAGTCATATTGAAATAGAGAAGAAGAAGAAGAAAAATCAACCAATGTTGTTTACCTAACCAGCCTTACTTACTGATTAACTTACTATGAATTAAACATAAATAAATATACCCTTAAACTATAGTTCTTTTCAACTAGCACGCGTTTGAACTGACATAATTATTGCTTTAACCGATCGAGTACAGTATATGAAAGCAATACAAGCGAAACATCAAAGTAGGACCCAGATGTCTTGTCATTCAAACTGCAGCCCTTAAACTGAGAAAGTAAGAAGAAACAGTCAGAGAGAAACCAAGCCGGAACTTACCATCACTTTTTATAACGAACACCAGCAACTCCGCGTTCGTCAGAGCGGAACGACCAGCGCCCAGTCGTTCTTCGTCACACATGAGTGCGGTCTTCAGTCCGCAGATCTCCTGCAGCACCGCCTGGAGGTTTCTGGCGTCACGTTCCGCTTCCTTGTCACGTGGGTCGTGCAGCAGAAGAACGTTCAATGCGTCACTGCCGTCATCCTCGACTTCCGGTGACGAGGTGTCTGCCAAGGTCTCCCCGGGGGTGGGGGTGGCTTGGGATGGAGGCGTGGTCGAGTCGCCAGCAGGAGAGAAGACGTCTTCGAAAGCTTGGCGGAACATCAGTTTGGCGGCAGTGACGTTGAGGTCGGTTAGGACGTCATCTCTGCCGACGCATCTCAGCAAACGATCCTCAGCGACGAGCACGTGAACCCTGACGTACACGTCAGCATCTCGCCACGTTGCCAGCACGTGCCTCTGTTGCGTCAGCTTCAGCAGGGACAGGAAGAGCAACGCATCGTCGTAACGACCGTCTGTGATGTAGCCCTGAGCTGCCCTTTCCAAGACGCTGGCGTCTTCGGCTTCCCTCTCCCTGTAACCAAGGAGGTCCCTGAGGACTGGAAGTGCCCTCACTGTATTTCCCTTTGCTGTCGTCAGCAACAAGCCTTCATCCCTTTCAGTGTTTTCCTTCAGCTCCCTGAAGGTCTGGTGGCAAAGAGTGTGTTGGAGGGAGTAGAAAGAACGCCAGAACCCTTCATCGATCCGCGTTGTTCTCAACTTCAGAAGCAGCTTGCGGCAGTGGATACTGAGGGTCAGATTCAGACAGAACTGACTCATCTCCTCAAGAGCTTCACGTCTTTCGCCATTACTCTCTCCGTCTGCCATCTCCGCGAGCACAAGACCGGCCTGCTCCGTGGCTTTGGTGAATACGATCGAATTAAGCAAAAGCAGATCTAGGCTTTTGTGGAACTGCTGGAGCGCCAGGTCGTATTCGCCGATATAAAAGTACATCATGCCAAGGTCGTAGAGGGCGAGGTCGTTGACGTAGCATAGTTCCAGAAATTTACGAAAGTGTTCTATGGCCTTTCCTGCACGTACCTTCCGTCCCTTCTAAGTCTGGGTGTTCTGACGGTCGCTGCTGCTGCTTGCGGGTTGAATCCCTGCTGACGCCAGTCCCTTTGGTTTCCTTGGGCACGGGAGTAGGAGCCTCGGTTTCGGCTATACCCTTGGTGAGCACCTGCGTGTCCAGGACCCCTTTCCTGCAATGCCAACTGCCTCAGCGTGATGCCCAGCTGGTGATGAGCTTTGGGCTCTGGGCGGAGGTCCACAGCTTTCTGCAGAAGTTCTCTGGATTTGGCCAACTCGTTCTGTTGTCGAAAATATTTACCGGCACACACGAGAACCGCGGGATTGTTTTCGGCAAATTCCAAAGCTTCCTGGAAGCATCGATCAGCTGTCAACTCTAAACGGCTTCGCTCGTCTTCTACGGCGATCCTGATGTATTCCTCTCTGTGCCAGCCAAGGATCTCGCCCAGTTCTGCCGCAGCCTTGGCTCTGAGGTCGGGGCTGTTCTCCTCTCGATCCTTGATCTGCACAAACAGCTCCATGGCTCTGCGGACAGCAGGGACGAAGTCCACATCGGGATGCATGGAGGTCCAGAAATGGTTGGTGTAGCGGCGAAGGGTCAGAGCCAGGGTGTACTTCAGACTGTCATCATGGGGACGTCTCAACAGAAGTTTCTCTTGCAGTTTGCTGATTTCGTACGGTCTGAACAGGTGTCCAAGCTGATGTACAGGTATAGGATATCATATTGGGCTGCAAAGTAACCATAATAATAATGACAGATTATTTATTGCAACACATTTCCTACGTTCCCGGAGCGCTTAAAAGGGCCTACGGATACGCGCATGCGCGCGCTATTACTACATGCATTACTGGGGGTGGATTGGTAAAGTGAGAAGAAAGAAATCTACAAACCGGTATGCAGAAGAGAAGAGGTGGGTTTTCAGTTTTGACTTAAAAGAAGAAAGTAAAGAATGCCTGACAGAAAGAGGAAGAGAGTTCCAGATCACATGTCCAATGTATTGAAAGATATCTCCCTAGAATCCTCCTGTACATCCTTGAAACACGGAAGATCCGAATAATTAAGCGAGGCTGAGCGAAGAGAGCGAGAAGAAGAGTATAGATTAAGCAACTGAGAGATGTATGGAAGAGCTGTACCAAAGACAATGTGGAAGCAGGTGAGAGCTGTTTTGTAATGAATCCGGCTGCTGATGTGGTCCGATTGTGTTCACAACAGAAATCCTTACTGGTCTGAAATCCAAACATGTCTTGAAACACGCGTCGGCAGCGTGACGACTCGAAAGGCTGAAATTCGCACTGACATGATGACTCGTGAATGTGTCTGTGTTGGTATTAGGACTCTTCATTCAGATGAAATTCTGTTGTGTAAACACACTATGCAAAAATACAATATGACTTCTGCGTGCTGAAATAGAATAGGACGCATGTGTGGGGTTAATCCAAAATTAATAGAATACTTCTACCTGGATTGAAACAGAAAATGTACGTACAAGTACATATAACGGAGCTTTCTACCAAGGCTGAAACAGAAAATCTGCAGGTATAATAGTTTCGACCAGAACAGAAAATGTACAGATGAAAATGTTTTCTATCAGGGCTAAAACAAAAGCATAATTACCAGATTACCAATATGCATGAAAATTTAAAGGGTCTACCTTCCATTTCCAGATCGTCATACTGCTGCTGGTCGCCATCTCTCAAAGCTTCCAGTTTCTCCAGTCGTTCCCAGGCCTGGCCCGTCTCCCCCTTCTGCCACAACACATAGGCCGAGTTGGACAGCGCCAGGATATTGCTGGGTTTTTCCTGCACCTCACGTGCTGCCATAGCTTCCGCTTCCGGCACGTCACCCAGCGTCCATTTCAAGAAGGTGACGAGGTTCTTGGAGTTTCCGCGGTTCGGGAAGTCTTCATCCCGATGTTGCTGTTCTTCAATTGCCCGCAGATTAGCTCTGAGTCTGTTTAGATAGAAATACACCATGTATACCGGAACCGTACACCTCAGTGAGCAGTGTCATGGAGATTGTTGTAGGCTGTGTGCAGATTTTTAACAATAATAATCATCATCATCATTATCAAAATAATAATAGGGAACTTATCAAGTGATTTCGGCGACTCAAAGACCGCTACAGCCAAGTTAAATAAAAGAATGAACGCCAAGTACTTCTACAGAGAGAAAAAGAAATCAATGCATAATAATAATAAATATACCTATTCATAATGCATAATGAAACGCATAGCGAATAAATGAAAAGCGTAACGAAATCGCTCGCGCTCGCACACACACCTCACACACACACACACACACTCACACACACACACACACACACACACACACACACACACACACACACACACCCCACCACCACCCACCACCACCACCACCACCCCCACCACACACACACACACACACACACACACACACACACACACACACACACACACACACACACACACACCACCACCACCACCACCACCACCACCACCATCACCACACCATCAACAAGACACACACATCACCCACATCCACCACCACCACCACACCAACAACACACACATCACCATCCTCCACCACCACCGTCACCACGACCAATATCATCACACACACACACACACACACACACACACACACACACACACACACACACACACACACACACACACACACACACACCTGGCTTTGTTTTCTTTCTTGACACAGTCTTGGAAAAACAGATTTGGAAGGTTCTGAAGACGCCGCAGAAAATCGTCATCCTTGCTAGGAGGATTTTCAACTGTTGCACCGTTCGTTTGGTCTGTTGGACAGACACAAAATGCTCACACTGTTACATACTTATATGGCAGTTGAAGTAGAAGAAGTGCAACAACAAAAAAGATGTCGATTAAGATGGCTGAGGAGAAAGCTAAGGAGAAAAATTATGAAGATTTTTGTTTTTCAGCATTAAAAAAGAGGAAAGAGGATGAGAACAAAAAATGAGAAGAAATGGAGGGCGGAAAAGGAGAAAACGAAGAAAAGTAGAATACGGAGATGCTTGAGAGGGGTGGGGCGGGGCGATGGGGCGGGGGGGGGGGGGGGGGGGGAATGCATTGAGCAGTTTTGTATGGTGTGATGCCAACACACTGAGCAGTTTTGTATGGTGTGATGCCAACGCATTGAGCAGTCTTGTATGTTGCGACACCAACTCACTGAGCAGTTTTGTATGGTGCAACACACAGCAGTTTTGTATGGCGCGACACAATCACATTCAATGATTTTGTATGGCGTGACACCAACACACTGAGCAGTTTCGTATGGGGGGGAAGAGAACGTCGACGACACTGACATCGTTGTGGTTAGAATCGAATGACTTGGACTTAAACTAAGTCTTTGTCTCACAGCTCGTTATGTTAAAACGTAGGGTTTCATGTTTCTTATCTACTACATTGTACATTGCAGACATCCAAAACAGTTTCGCTGAGCACACTGTGCAGACACAGCCCTTCGAAGGCTGACTGTACAACAGGCGCCTGAAATTTCACACATATTTTTCTCTACAACAACAACAATAACAACAATAACAACAACAACAACAACAACAACAAAAGAAGCTTACGTTACACCTCAGTTTAAAGTACGTCACACTTATAAATAACAATCCTTAACAACTTAACATCACAGATTCTTCCCAGCTGTTACTGTAGTCAGGAAGCAAAAGTAAAACCGAAAGTAGCGCGATACCACAGCGTCGAAGACTGCAGAAGGCTGCGTGCAGTTGGTAACGTCTTTTTCATGACGTTGTATACTCACCCTTTATGTTATCGGCTTATGTCAATAAAACATACGAGCCATAAATAAGTGCCATGACACGTCACGTGGTTTTGGTCAGCAGAACGTTATACGACAAAGTCGTTTTACACAAAAAAAAGAAAAGAAAAAAAGAATGACTGCTAGCGTTCAAAAATGCTTTCTATGTTGTTGTCTATGTCAAAATAAATAAGCGTTCATTTTAATCTTTTATGTGTTTTGATGTCGTTTTACACTGTTCAGAAGACCCAGTGTGTAATGAAAGCAGACTTTTTTCTTTTATTTTTCCGTCTTTTTATTTTTTTATTTTTTTTATTTCCTTTTTATTTTCTTCTCGATACATATTGCTTTCTGATGTGGCCTATTATAGCGTTGTTAATTTCCACTGCTTTGATTTCTGTGGCCTTGGGTGTTGCCCAAAGGAACAAATACAGTCAACATTGCCGATGTGGCAGACAGAGAAATGAATCTGTACGGAAGTTAATCTGTCAGCATGTCGGTGCGTGGCAGTAATAAAGGAGAAAGAGAGAAAGGTGTGTGTATATGTATGAGAGTATATATAGGGATGGGTGGAATGAAAGTGTGGGTGATAGCTAAAATAAGTATGGCATTAGGATGGGGGGGGGGGGGGGTATATGTATTAGAGTATATATAGGGTTGGGTGAATGAAAGTATGTGATTTAGCTAAATTAAGCTTGTCAGAAAGTAAGCGAGTTTCTATACAATATCCTTTGAGTATCATCGTGCGAGTATACGACATTTAGGGTTGTATGAATGTGTTAGCATATATGCGCATATAATAATGTGGTCCTGTGAGCATTAGGTATAATCAAATGAACCTAATTTTCAGTATAGATACAGACACAAATCTATATATGGTCGTTTGCTAACAGCAAATAAGGTTGGTTATTTATTTATTTTATTTTTACCATACATTTCATTGGTGCAACTTGCTGATACGTGTTGTTAGCGTGATAGTTGTAAGATCAGTCTAATATCACTTACGTGAAAAGACTTTGAATTTTTTTTAAAGGGAAAGGTAGAAAGGATGAAGGGGGGGGGGAGGGTAAGAGAGAGAAGGAAGGGTAGACAGAGACGGGGGTGGAATGGAGGGTAGACAAAGGAGGGGGAAGGGTGGAGAGAGAGAGAGAGAGAGAAGAGAGAGAGAGAGAGAGGAGAGAGAGAGAGAGAGAGAGAGAGAGAGAGAGAGAGAGAGAGAGAGAGAGAGAGAGAGAGAGAGAGGGGAGGTAGAACACACAGAGGAAGGGATGGTAGACACAGAGAGAGGAAGGGAGGTGGCGGGGGGGGGGGGGGGGGGTGCGGGGAGAGAGAGAGCTGGAAAGAAAGGGGAGGGAGGTAGGGAGAGAAGGAGGGCTGGTGAAGAGACGGAGGGAGGGGGGCAAAGATAGAGGGAGAGACAGAGACAGACAAACAGACAGAGGGGGTGGGAGGTGGGGGGGGACAGAAGTAAAGAGAACACACACGACACCCCCCACCCACCCCACACACACACACATACACACACACACACACACACACACACACACACACACACACACACACACACACACACACACACACACACACACACACACACACACACACACACACACACACACACACGCACAAACACACGCACAAACACACGCACACACACACACGCAAAGGGAAGTCAGTAGAGGGTGGAGGAGGAGAAATAAGAGAAAGGTGCTTCCAGGAAAGGTGGAGCGGTCGATGGTGTCAAAGGCACGCGCGCACCGCATGTACTCTAGGCTGGTGAGAAAGAAAGGTCTAGAGATGTCAAAAGCGAAACCTTTCCGGAGTCAGAAGCAAGAAGTAAGTCATTTACACTGTGATGGAGAACTGTCTCAGAACTATGGTTGGAGTGATATATAGACACATTGGAAAGGGTGAAAGTGGTTGTCATTTGACAGGTCGTTGTTGAGCTGCTGACGGATGTAAGGAAGTAAATAAGTTGGTGTTTTACGCCCAGTCAACCGGTACGGTTATATCAGGGCGACTGACGGATGATTTTCTCAAGAAGGTTGGAAATGAACGAAAGGCCAGAGACAGGGCGATAGTTTTTCACGTTATTTGGGTCAAGGTTGTTCTTTTTTCACGAGAAGACGAAGAGTAGGTGTGTGCTTGGGTGGAGTGAGTAGAAGGTGAAGACTGAAGGAGAAAAAAGAGAAGACGAAAAGCGTGTAAGTGCGTGTGTGGGGGGGGGGGGGGGGGGAGGGGAGGGAAGCAGTAGAGGGTGGGGGAGGGGGGGATGGGGGGGGTCAGAAGGGGGAGGAGGAGAAAAAAGACAAGATGAAGAGTTTGTGTGTGTGTGTTGGGGGGGGGGGGGGGGGGGGTCAGTAGAGGGTGGAGGAGGAAGAAAAGAGAAGACGAAGAGAGTGGAGGAGGAGAAAAAAGACAAGATGGAGGGGGGGGTGGGGTGGAATAAAAGGAAGAAATCAAACAAAAACAAATATCAAAGTGATGGGGAAAGAAAGAAAAAACCGACAGTACAAACAACGGTGACGATCACCAATGCTTCCAGCAACAACATTATGGGAATCAACAACAGCAACAAAGATCTGAGCAAACAAAGGGACTATATCCAAAAGAAATCCATATCCAGACACAAGAACAACAAACAACAACAGCAACAAACAACTGAGCAAACAAAGGGACTATATCCAAAAGAAATCCATATCCAGACACAAGAACAACAAACAACAACAGCAACAAACAACTGAGCAAACAAAGGGACTATATCCAAAAGAAATCCATATCCAGACACAAGAACAACAAACAACAACAGCAACAAACAACTGAGCAAACAAAAGCACTATATCCAAAAGAAATCCATATCCAGACACAAGAACAACAAAAAGACAAGTCGCGCCTAACCCTCACTTGTCATCGTGGTGGTGGTGCTCCAACAGCTTTCAAATAAACTGAGTCAGAGTTGGATGTGATCGGCTTATATGAATAAAACATGCGATAAATGCCTTGACATCTCAGCTGGTTTTGGGTCAACAGAACGTTATCTGAAGTCGATATTGACTCAAGTTTCAAGTTGAACTTTCGTAGGCGGCGGGCCATTCCAGGTAACTTAATATATGCGATGATGACTCAAATCGCTTTAAAGTTAGAACCAACGTGCTTCTACTTTCAGTTCTCTTTTGGTTTTTCGATAAATCTGAACATACGATCGCTCTCCAAATTTGAATCGAACTGTGGAACTGAACTTTTAGTTCTACTTTCGTTTACCAGGAAACAGGGACAAAAATGGACACTGGCTGATGTAATACTATGATCAGGTGATCTAGCCGTATCATGATTATAGGCCACTGGGGCAACTTACGTCAAGAACTTTGCAACTTCCGGAGTAGGTGGGGCAAGATAGCTAGTCACATGCATTTTACTTAGATAACAGTTCGGTGGTGCACGGTTTTGCACGCACTAAGACAGACACAGAGAGAAAACGAATTTCTGAGTGCTGTACGACCAGGGGTTCAAAACAGACACAGTCTATTTCAACACTTTTGGATTCCGATCACAATGATATAAGAAGGTGTGGTTTTGTTGTTGTTGTTGCTGTTGTGTTTTGTTTGTTTATTAGTTTTTTCCTCTCCAAATTTGCTATTAAGAGGAATTATCAACACGCAGTCTGTTTTGAATTATTGTTGTAGCTGTTTGTGTTGTTTCTGCTTGTCCTCTTTCCCAAACCCTCGCTCATTTAGATCAACAACAACAACAACAACAACAACAACCAACCAACCTACCAAACAAACAAACAAATAAAAAACAAACTTCTCATGGAGGAACGTAATGCATTGGCATTATGTTTAAAAAAAGAAAGTGGAAAAAAAAAACTTTTTCTTTTACCAGACTAAGATTATTATGTGTATGGTATCTATGGTCAAGATTTTGCGCTTTACAAATACTTTTGTTATTATTATTATTAACATTACTATTAATATTATTATTATGAGGACTAACA
>JABMCL010001995.1:0-2500 GCA_018857735.1 Alviniconcha marisindica | reverse complement strand
AGTTTGTGCCAGTCACAGAGAGGCACTTGCGTCCTTACCTCCCGATAGCCTCACGATTAAGCTATGATGGCCCCGCATCGAGTGAAGCCCGCCTAGGAACGAGAACTGGTCCAACTCCGTCAGGTGGTAGCCTCCCCATAGTTGCTGGCAGTGAGCTGTTTTGTATTCATCTAATTTAAGCTGGACATAAAAACTCTCGTGGTATACCGCGTGACCAAGAAAAACCAGGGAAAAAAAAAAAAAGTTTTGGGGGGTTTTTTTAAAAGAAAAAAAGGGGGGTCTTCAGTTCTGAACAGCCACAAGATTAACCAATGAGGCATCTGTCACGTGAGCTCCCGAAAGCCACAAGATTAACCAATGAGACATCTGTCACGTGAGCTGGACAGCCACAAGATTAACCAATGAAGCATCAGTCACGTGAGCCCTCTTCGGGGGGAAACCACAAGATTAACCAATGAGGCATCTGTCACGTGAGCTCCCGAAAGCGAGAAGATCAACCAATGCTGGCCGGCACCGAGTGTAGCCCGCCTAGAAACGAGGACAGGTCCACCTCGGTCAGCTGGTAGCCTCCCCCTAGCTGCCTCATCAGCTGGTTGATCTCGTCAAAGTAGTAGATGAGGTTGGTGCCTCCTCCGGCGCCCCCAGTGGTGAAGGTGAAGAGGAGAACGAGCTCGTTGTTGATGACGAAGAAGGAAGGGTTGCCGCTGTCTCCCGAGATCTTGGACTCGTAGTAGTGTGGTGAATGGACCCTGGTGGATGGCGCGCGGAGAGGATTGACTTGTTGCTGAAGATTTCAAAGAAAGCACTGAGAGAGAGAGAGAGAGAGGGGAGAGAGAGAGAGGGGAGAGAGAGAGAGAGAGAGAGAGAGAGAGAGAGAGAGAGAGAGAGAGGAAAAAGGGGGAGACAAAAACAAAAACAAAGGGGGAAAACCCCAAGGGGAAAAAAGAAGAAGAAGAAGACAGACAGACAGAAAACAGACAAAGACAGAAAACAGAAAACAGACAGACAAAACAGACCAAAGACCAGAAGACGGGGGGGGGGAGGGACAGACAAAAACAGAAAAAGACAAAAACAGAAAAAGACAGACAGACAGAGGAAAAAAGGTCCTACAGAGCGGGGTGAAGTGTTTTTGCGAGCACAAGATCAACAAGGTTTGTCGCCATGACGTCAAAATACCCCCCCCCCCCCCCCCCCCCCCCCCCCCGAGTGCCTAAGACGGTTTTAATCTGCTTACTACGCCCAGTTTGTTTGCACAAGGTCTGGTAATTAATCATTAATTACCAACACGCCAAGTGAGAGAGAGAGTGAGAGAGAGAGAGAGAGAGAGAGAGAGAGAGAGAGAGAGAGAGAGAGAGAGAGAGAGAGAGAGAGAGAGAGAGACAGACAGACAGAGACAGAGACAAAGAGACAGAGACAGAGACAGAGACAGAGACAGACAGACAGACAGACAGACAGACAGACAGACAGAGTTAGAGAGAGAGACTAAGACAGAGACAGACCGACAGACAGACCGACAGACAGACAGACAGACAGAGACAGAGACAGAGACACAGAGACACAGAGACAGAGACAGAGACAGACAGAGAGACAGACAGACAAAGACAGAGACAGAGACAGGGAAAAGGAAACCCAAAAAAGAAAACGGGGGGACGGGCAGACAGACAGACAGACAGCAGACAGACAGACAGAAAAGACAGACAGACAGACAGCCGGGACAGGGGAAAACGACAGACAGACAGACACATTCTTGGATTTTAACGTCCCGTCAACTGCATGGAGTCGAATCGCGGCGAAGAGACTGAATAGAGTCAAGCCATGGGGGGGAAGAAAACAGAAAACGGGGAAAAAGACAAAAACAGACAGACAGAAAAAACAGACAGACAGACAAAAGAAAACAGACAGACAGACAGACAGAGGAAAAAAGGTCCTACAGAGCAGGCTGAAGTGTTTTTGCGAGCACAAGATCAACAAGGTTTGTCGCCATGCACGTCAAAATACCTCCCCCCCTACCCCCCCCCCTTCCCCCTTTTAGTGCCTAAAAACTGTTTAAGGGTTACTACGCCCGTTTGTTTTCACAAGGTCTGGTAATTAACATTTAAACCCCGCCGGGGGGAGGGGAGAGAGAGAGAGAGAGAGAGAGGGGAGAGAGAGAGAGAGAGAGAGAGAAAAGAGAGAGAGAGAGAAAAGAGAGAAGAGACAGAGACAGAGGGCAGAGACAGAGACAGAGACAGAGGGCAAAACAGACAGACAGGGCAAAAGACAGGGGCAGACAGAGACAGAGAAAAGAACAATTGGGGAGAGAGAGACCAAGGGCGAGACAGACAGACAGACCGCAGACAGACAGACAGACAGACAAAACAGAGACAGAGACACAGAGGAAAAGAGACAAGACACAGAGAAAAACACAGAGACAGAGACAGAGACAGGAAAACAGACAGACAAAGAAGAGACAGAGAAAGAGACAGAGAGACAGAGCCAGACGGACGGCAGACAGGGCAGA
>JABMCL010002469.1:30000-43346 GCA_018857735.1 Alviniconcha marisindica | reverse complement strand
TAGAGTTTGTGACGTCATAGTCTGCTGTCGTCACTCTAACGTCACTCAAGAGGCCGGCAGACCTGGATTTGTTGTAAAACATCCCGCTCTGGTAAAAGCTGTGTGAAAACAATTATATTCTGTAGAGAGTGTTGGTTAATTTTGCAACTATATGTACTTTTTGACTGTATACTATGATAATAATAAATTAACTTTGTAATCGCCCTAGCAATTAAAAATACTTTATCACCCGAAGGCACATACAAAAGCAACAGTAGTGACAATTACATGCAACAACGTAAAATAAATTGTAAAAGTTATACATCCACTTATTTCCTAGCGCTCTCTCTCTCTCTCTCTCTCTCTCTTTTCCCCCCCAACACACCACACACACACACACACACCCCACACAAAACACACACACACACACACACACACACAAAACCCCAAACAAAAACAAAAACACACACAAACACACACACACCCCACACCCCCCACACACCACACACACACACACACACACACACACAACACACACACAAAACACACACACACACACAAAACACACACGAACGCACGCACCACACACTACACGCACCCGCACCCCCGAAACGCACACCCCCACACACCCCCACCCCACACACACACCCCCCTTTCCAAAACCACACACACACACCCCCAAACCCCACACACACAAAACACACACACACCCCCCCGGGAACGCAACCCCCTCCACTCACACACACACACCCCACACCCCCTTTCACAACGAAACCCCCCTCCCCCAACACACCACACACCCCAAAACACACACACCCACACACACCCACACAAAACCACACACACACAACACACACACATACACACACCCCACACACACACACACACACACACACACCACACACAACCCCAAAACACACACACCCCATAGAGAGAGAAAAGAGATGGGAGAAGAGAGAGAAGAGAGAAGAGGGGGGAGAGAGAGAGAGAGAGAGGGGGGGGGGAGAGGAAAAGAGGGGAGAGAGAGAGAGAGGGAGAGGGGGGAGGGGAGAGAGAGAAGAGAGAGAGGGGAGGAGGGGAGAGAGAGAGGGGGATAGAGAGAGGAGAGAGAGAACACCCCCAACACACCACACACACCCCCCACCCCACACACACACCACACACCCCAACACACACACCCCCCAAAACCCCCACCCCCCCAAAACAACCCCACAACACACCCACACACCACCCCCAACACACACACACACCCCACCCCCACACACACACAAAACACCACACACACACACACAACACACACCCCAACACACACCCCACAACCAACCCCCTCCCCAACCCCCCCCACCCCCACAAAACACACAACACACACACACACACACACCCCCTCACAAGGGCAACCCCCCCCCCAAAACAAACACACACACACCCCCACACACACAAAACACCACACACACCACACACACACACACCACACACCCCACACACAAAACAAAACCACACACACACACACACACACAAAGGAACCCTCACATACCCCACACACACCCACACACAACACCACACCCCAACACCACACCCCACACACACACACACACACACACACACACACACACACACACACACACAAAAGCACGCACATCTATCGACCAAACGTACGGTTACAAGCACGTCGCGCTTACTGCGTCACAGATATGACGTCACTGGTCGTATTCGTCACGGGGTCGAACAAGCAGCTCACGGCAAACCTGTTGCTTTTGGCAAAGGCGTATCCGCCAATCAGCACGCCTGACACAAACGTGACCATAGTGGCCATGGTGGATGTCTTCATGTACTTCTGTGCTCGAAGTGGGCTGACAATGACGAAGCATCTTTCGCACGAGATGATTGTGGACAGGAACTGCGACACCCATGCCGAGCCGCCTATGCCTGTAGATGAAACAGAAATTCGTAATAAATTAGGACAACAACAACAACATTCATAACAGGCCTATATATAGAGGCGGACATTCCTCAGATTTAGAAACACACACACACACACACACACACACACACACACACACACACACACACACACACACACACACACACACACCACACACACACACACACACAAAACACACACACACACACACACACACACACACACACACACACACACACACACACACACACACACACACACACACACACAACAACACACACACACACACACACAAACCAGTTTGTTCATTAATCCACATATACTCCAGTATCGTTAACACTCTCAAACACCATCAAGTCTGGTCACGCACCCACAAATTATGCATTTTGCTTACACACCCAAAGACTATACACCTTGCTCATCACCCACAAACTATACACTTTGCTCACCCACCCAAAAACCATACACTCTGCTCACCCACCCACAAGCTCTACACTTTGCTCACACATCCACAAACTATACACCTTGCTCACACACCCACAAACTATGCAATTTGCTCACCAACCCACAATCTGTACTCTTTGCTCTTCCACCATCTATACACTTTGCTCACACACCCACTAACTATCCAATTTGCTCGACCACTCACAAACTATAAACTTTGCTCACCCACCCACAAACTCTACACTTTGCTCACCCACCCACAAACTCTACACTTTGCTCACCCACCCACAAACTATACACTTTGCTCACCCACCCAAACACTATACACTTTGATCGGCAAGTTCCAGGTGGTCTCACCCACAGACTCACAAGCTCTCACACATTCACACTGTGCTCACCAACAGACTCACAAGCTCTCACACATTCACACTGTGCTCACCAACAGACTCACAAACTCTCACAGAGTCCCAGTGTGCTCTCCCACAGACTCACAAACTATCACAGATTCCCAGTGTGCTCACCCACAGACTCACAAACCATCACATATTCCCAGTGTGCTCACCCACAGACTCACAAACTCTCCCACAGATTCCCAGTGTGCTCACCCACAGACTCACAAACCATCACAGATCCCCACTGTGCTCACCCACAGACTCACAAACTCTCACACATTCCCAGTGTGCTCGCCCACAGATTCACAAACCATCACAGATTCCCAGTGTGCTCACCCACACACTTACAAACTCTCACAGATTCCCAGTGTGTTCACCCACAGTCTCACAATCTCTCACACATTCCCAGTGTGCTCACCCACACTCACAAACTCTCACAGATTTACAATGTGCTCACCCACAGACTCACAAACACTCACAGAATCCCAGTGTGCTCATCCACAGACTCACAAACTCTCACAGATTCCCACTGTGCTCACCCACAGACTCACAAACTCTCACAGATTCCCAGTGTGCTCACCCACCGACTCACAAACTCTCACAGATTCCCAGTTGCCACCCACAGACTCACAAACCCAAATCCCCCCCAAATTACAGATTCCCAGTGTGCTCACCCACAGACTCACAAACTCTCACAGATTCCCAGTGTGCTCACCCACCGCCCTCAACCCACCGATGAGTTTGGTGGTGACGAAGGTTACCAGGGCGGAGGATCGAACCTCCTGCGGGTCGTCGAGGATTTGGAACTGTCCGACCAGCCAGTCCCCGTAGAGAAGGAAGCAGAGAGTGCAGACGGCCAGGTCGGCCAGCGCCAGGCTGAAGAGGCAGACGTTCACCCGCTCGCGGAGCCCTTGCCTGAATTATAAACATCCACCGCGATACCTGTATGCCCAGGTTCATCCGCGTCTCTTCGCAGAATTGAACAATTTGGAATGCTAACCACCTCTTCACTGACGTAAGAGGTAAGCCTAGATTCAGACACACCAAAATGTGTAAAATGTCTGATTGATGAACGAAACATTCACATCCGTCACTTTGTTCGCCAAGTGGTAAATATTCAAGTGCCCAGCTGAAAGGTCCTTGGGACACGACACAGTCATTGTTCTGGTTTCGAATCCAGACAAATAAAATAGGATCAGTAGTATATATATATATATATATATATATATATATATATATTCCCAGACTAGCATAAAAGCTAGCATACACACAAGAAAACGAAAAGGGCTTTCAATATTCCGGCAACACAGGCAGTACAAAAACCAAAAACTGCACTAGTTTTTGCCAAACAATGTTTATTTCAAAAGCAGCACACATCTAGGGCCCGCAATATTCTAACCACACAGGGCTTGGGAATAAAAAAAGATCACCACACTTGCCCACCATAATGGGAGTAAAGGAGAAACGCGTGGTGCACAGACAACAGATCAATGAGATATGCGCTGTACACCGAGCACAACTTGTTCATCAAGTAATGAATACTGAACATATGTCAGATAAAGACTAAACGCTTTCGTTGTGTCAGTAACTCAATCCAATCAAATTCTAATGTTGCAGAAAGCTGAAGGTAACTTGGTCACCCACCACAAATAAACGGAAAGGAGGGGGGGGGGGGGGGGGGGGAGGGGGCACAGGGAACAATGCCATTCAGTGATTTAATACGCTCCTTCAAACGATCCTTGCTGGGGTCGAGGATACCAGTGAGGGAAAGGGTTTGGCCAAGGACCGGGACGGTAAGGTGGAAAAAGGGCCCCGCAGGATGAAAGACTGGCATTGGGTACATGTTGTTCCTGGCTAGACTTTGAGCGGTAGTTGTTTCTTGCTCTCTACAACCAGGAGAGTGTGTTGGTCTGCTTTGAATTCCCGGTAGAAAATGTTCCCAAACACGATTCCCAGTAACAACGGGTATGCTACTCAGTGTTGGCCTCCTTCTCTGAACGTTCCTGGGTTCAGCATTCTCAGCATTCTTAAAAACACGGAAAGCTGTTGTGTTTGTAGTGATCGTGTTCTTCAGCACTTTGCCGACCAGGTCTCTTCAGTAGAGTGACAAGTCCCAGGAACGCCCTGACCTTCCTCAGCCAGAGTGACAGGCCTTTCATGTTGAGGTGGACTAAGTCAGTGGAGTAAAAGAGCCTCATAGGTTTATTGACCTTGTGGTCAACAAAATCCTCCTCAAAAATAAAGCTGACGTTGCCTTTCACATAAACTTGACGCAACACCGAGTTTAGGTGTTTGGTGACTGAAAGTGGCACAGGCTTCCTTGGAAGAAGGGCTGTGATGGCTACTTCAGCTTTGGGAAACACACGTGTCACCTCTGCCACCAGCTCTTTAAAATCCGTCTCCAAGTCTTGAGCGGAGTACAGTTTGTGTACATCGTTGCCTCCAACGTGCAGAATTATTCGCTTGACGTCATCACGTACAGCACAGGCTTTGAGGGAAGCAGTGACGTCTGGCACCCTAGCTCCTGGCATGGTACGGACATGGGTCTTGCCAGTCCGGTCGAGTCTCTTCCTGTCAATGGTGCGGAGGTTGGAGTCACCGATGACGAAGTTGTGGATGCTGCCGCTTCTAGGGATATGGATTTTAAATTTAGATCCACCCGTGGCATTATGTCTTCTATTATTCGGGACAGTATTAAGTCTGTGCCGACCGGTACCGCTTTGGTCTTTCTTCTTCTGTCAGGTTGGCTGCAGTTCTTTACCGGTTCCGTTGCGTGTTGACCTGCAGTGACCGAATTTGGGTTAGACTTTGAGACGCTAGACGCTTCAGACTGAGGTGTTTGGGGTGGCAACCCGCTTCGTGGCCCCCTCTTGAGCAGCTCCTTTCGCTCCCAGAAATACTGTCCACTTTCTTCGTCTGGTCCTTCATTGCTGTTCGCATCACGCCATTCTCCAGGTTTTAGTTCCTCAACCTGACGTTGTAGGCTCTGTGCTATCAGTTTCAGTTTGCTGTCAGTTTGCGCTTTCATGTCAGCATTGAGATCGTTCATGCATGACATGCACACCGAGGGCAGCACTGGGCCGGAGCATACATTGCACGTGGAGAACTGCTGTCCACAGTGCACTGGACAGGCGGAGTGTTGCAATCAACGTTAGGACTGTCACTCTCAGGCGAAGACTCAGAGACACTTGGTGAAGATCACGTAGGCGAAACGGTGACAACATCCGATGATCCGGAGATGAGGTCAGCAGGTGACATAGTGTCAGCATCCGATGATCCGGAGATGGTGTCACCGGGTGACACGGTGACAGCAGTCGATGATCCGGAGATGGTGGCACCGGGTGACACGGCGACAGCAGCCGATGATGCACAGGGTGACAAGGCGACAGCATCCGATGATTCGGAGATGGTGCAACCCGGTGACACGGCGACGGCATCCGATGATCCGGAGATGGTGTCACCTGGTGACACGGCTACATCAGCCGACGATCAGATGATGTCACCGGGTGATACGGCGACGGCAGCCGACGATCCGGAGATGGTGTCACCGGGTGACTCGGCGACGGCAGCCGACGATCCGGAGATGGTGTCACCGGGTGACACGGCGACTGCCTCCGACGATCCAGAGATGGTGTTACCGGGTGACACGGCAACACCATCCGATAATCCGGAGATGAGGTCAGCAGGTGACACGGTGACAGCATCCGATGATATGGAGTTGGTGTCAGGAGGCGACTCCGTGTCAGCAGCAGCCGATGATATGGAGTTGGTGTCAGCAGGCGACACGATGACAGCAACTGTCACAGCGACACCCTCCGCCACTGAGCCAGAAATAGGCATGTCGCCAACAGTCTTCACAACGGCCGGTGAACCGGAAGAAGTGACGTCAGCTGAAACTGCAGACATGTCGGATCAGGCAGTAGCCTGATCCGATAATGACAGCCGATGAATCCATTATGGACTTGTTACCAGATGACACAATGGCGTATGTTGAGCCACCACAAATGCCGACGGCTGGTTCAGAGTTTGGTTCAGAGTTTGGCATGTTGCACTCCAGTGCGTATTCTGAGACTATTGGGGTCCGTGCCTTGATCGATAAGCCTTTCTACTATCTGGGAGAGAATTTGAAACTGACCCTGAACCCAATCAAGGCATTGGTTGCCTTGTATCAGGCAAGTCCCAACACCCTTTTTTTCCTGTGGGCTTTTTAATGAAATAGAGAGTTATGCTCAGAGACTTCTCCTCATCTTTGTAGATCTGCACAAATGTTTCCCATAGTGTGGACAGTGGCACATTGTCTGCGAGGAAAGGGCACCGTCACAGTCACGGTCCTCCCACAGAATGTTGTACGGGCTGGTTACAGAGGGACGGGCATATCGCAGAGCCAAAGCCGCACGCCACTTAAACAATGTTTCACTTTCAAAACAACGAAATGTTTTCTGTTTGTCGTCAAGCGTGTGTTTGATGGTTGGTTTAGAACTGATGGTTACGGCGAGGGGAAAATCAGACATAATGAAACGTTGGGTGGGTGACCAGAGCGTGTTAGTGCTACATGTTGAGTGTGAGCACTTCAAAACATACATAAGATAATTACGGTCACCTTGTAGCGCCACTTTCTTATCAGCACTGGGCATCGGGAGAATACACGGTTAGTTGAACACATACAAAGCAGTAGAGCTATCCAGGGAGGGACGGACCACGCCGCACCTGGCGTTACGCCATTTCCGCTGCGTTAACGAGTTAACACATCAAAGCAGAGAGAGAGAGAGACACGGCGACAGCGTGAGAGAGAGAGAGAGAGAGAGAGAGAGAGAGAGAGAGAGAGGGGGAGAGGGGGAGAAAAGGGGGAAAAAGGAGAGAGAGAAGGGGAGAGGGGAGAAGAGACAGAGACAGAGACAGAGGGCGGACAGAGACAGAGAAGAGACAAAAGAGACCAAAAAGAAGACAAGGGACAGACGACAGAAAAGAAGGGAAAAAAATTAAATAGGTGGAATTAAAAACAGAGAGAGGAGAGAGACAGACAGACAGACAGATACAGAGAGAGGGAATTAAAAGGAGAGAGAGAATTAAAAGAAGGACCAAATCGCAGGTATCAAAACTGACTCTTTTTGGGAGTTGGTGGCGGGGGAGGGGGGGGGGCATATCAATCAAATCACAATTAATAATGATAATATGAAAATAATACAAAGAGGGAATGGTGTTCACCAAACGGCTGACCTCTCTGGTGATGATCTGATGAGGGTTGTTCCAAGGAAGGCGGTCATGTGGCACTATCATACAGCCTTCCTCGTTGAATCTGGCTGGTGACGAGGTAGAGTTTGTGACGTCATAGTCTGCTTTCGTCACTCTCACGTCACTCAAAAGGCCAGCAGACCTGGATTTGTTGTAAAACATCCCGCTCTGGTAAAAGCTGTGTGAAAACAATTATTATATTCTGTAGTGAGTGTTGGTATCTTTTTGCATGTATATGTACTTTTTGTCTGTACACAATGATAATAATAAATTAACTTTGTAATCGCCCTACCAATTAAAAATACTTTAACACCCGAAGGCGCATAACAAACAAATAATTAAAAAAATATACTAGAATGTGAAATCGATTAGAGGAGTGCACCATTTCTGATGACAGTCGAGCTGGAAAACACGAACGCCGAATTGATCATATGATTTACTTGACATTTTCACATTCCCTCGAAGTGTTATTCCCGTCTTGCTATGCAGTTTCAACTTTCTCAGCTACGCCTGAAATGCCTTCTGGTACTATGGTTAGGGGAGAAGTCATGAGCTCTGAAATGACAGATGTTGACAAACCACGTAGCCATTAACAATCTCCGCTCTACCAGTTTCCGGCTCATCACCTAAAGAAAAAGGGAGAAAAAAAGAAGATTTTTTTTTTTAAATCGCATAGTGCAGAGTCTGTATTTATGAAAACATGGATATTTTACTCGTCTAAATAGGACACAGTATCCAGGCTTTGAAAGTGCATTAAACATGATGCTTAACGTCCACAGAAACCGTACGGCTTATTAGGGATGGGGAGAAGGCGGGAAGGGGGTATGGAGGTGGGGGGAGTGGGAGAATTTATATACCTATCGCTCCGGGGGCCCCCAACCAAATGACTTTGCTTTAAAGGGTGGGTAGCATGAGAGCCTTTTTTAAGGTTTCAGTGGGAGGGGTTTACAAAGTCACAAGACAGTGTCCACAAACCGCAACCTTATGAAGAGAAAGGAGAGCCGAAGCGGTATCGAACTGAGGTCTTTCCGCTTACCAGCCTAACGCCTTACCACTAGGCCAAACCGGCTCACTTTTGTGAGTGCTGGCGTTATCATCCAGAAGTAGTTTTGTTGTTGTTGTTGTTGTTTTTTGCTGGTGTCAACGGTTCTTTGGCGTCACAGTTACGTCACATTACAATGTGCAACACCAAGCTCGCCGTAAAACTCTGTCATTTCCTCATAAAGTTTAACAGGGTTGTCTCCATCGTTATAAAAACGAAGAAACCGATGAGTTACTTTCTTTGCTCCATTTTCTTAAGCATACGTCAGAATATCATGGAATGAATGACGTCAGAACTCTACATCGTCTGCCTATTTCAGCTTGAAAATATGCACACTAAGAAACCAAAACATCAGCTTTTGTTTGATCTAAGTATCTGGTAGGTTTTGAACATATTTTGAAAGTTATGCCTCATTTGTTAGCGGAAAGGGTACAACGGTCGCATTACGTCACGCGACCTAATTTTCCCCAAGCAGGATTAGGAATTTCATGTCCTATTTTACACATGATACTTTGTGGGCATAACAAAGTGTAACACAGCTAAAAGAAACCGTTGTTGCTGACTTCTTCATTTTATACCTCATTTGGCCGGACGGATATAAAAACAAAAACAAAAAAAATAAGAAGAAGAAGAAGGAGGAAAACAAAAGTCAGAATCCCGTATTTTTGTCGAACGCGCTCGTGAACTGTTCCTTCTTAGAACATTGTTTTACATCAACTGCTTGTCTATCTTCTTCTTTACTTCCATCTTCTTTAATTATTTTCTATTTTCTTACACCCATCGAAGACTCCTGTCGAAAGCACTTGTGTTTAATTGTTGCTTGGATTTCGTCGTATAGGTGTGTACATTTCTCTAGAGCTGTTCTATATTGTTTCCTTTGTTCCATAGCATAGGTGAGTACATGTCTCTAGATTTGTTCTATTTTTTTCAAACTCTCCAACAGTTGTTCACTCATTCCTCAGTATCCGATAGTTTGCACGACTATTTAAGCCCATTTTTCTCTGTCTCTAAAAGATTATATCATCAGCGTTGGTTGCAGAACAGACACAAGCACAATGTTTAGAAGAGGAAAGAAAACTTATAAACTGCGGCAGCAATGATTCCGGTTTCCGACTCAAGCCTTCCATTTTACCCCATTCGTTGTCGTCAGAAACAAACAGTTTTTCACTGCCAAGAGAGAGAGACCGAAAATAACACTCTCCTATTCTTGCAAGAGCTAGATTTGTATGAACCGCAAACAAATGTCGGTGTCCTTTTATGAGAGCGTTTCAAGGTGGGTGAGCGTTTCATCGATCTTTATTGTGCCTTGAATATTCCAGTCTGTACCTGAACCCCCATCTCACACACACAAACACACACACACACACCACACACACACACACAAAACCCCACACACACACACACCCACCTCTCCTCAACCTACAGTATTAGGGTTTCTGAAAAACACCATTTTTAAACCGGGAAAAGTCCCCCATAAAAACACCCACAACACAAAACACCCCACAAAACACACCCCCACCACACACACACACACACACACACAAACCACCACACAAATGCACCCACGGACGCAGGCACGCACGCACGCACACGCACGCACGCAGGCACACGCACACACACACACTCTGGAGTGTATGGCTGTTGGCTCAGGAGGTCCAATGTTGAATATTTACAGACGATGATTTCCTCTTTAAAAAATATATGGGAAGTATTTATCTTTCCAAAGAACCTATTGCGATTTTTAGAAAATTAAAGGGGTGGTTTTGTGTGTGTGTGTGGTTGTGTGTGTGTGTGTGGTGTGTGTTGTTTGGGGTGGGGTGTGTGTTGTGGTGGGTTTTTTGGGGGTGAGTGTTGTTTGTGATGCGTGTTTTTGTGTGTGTTTTGGGGTGTGTGGTTTTGGGGTTTTCGCGCGCGCGCGTGTTTTTGTTTGGTTTGTGTGTGTGTGTGTGTGTGTGTGGTGGGTTTGTGGGGTTTTTGTGTGTGTGTGCGTGCGTGAGTGGGTGCTGTTTTGGGGGGTGCGTTAGTGTGTTGTGTGGGGTGTGTGGGGTTTTGTGTGGTTGTGTGGTTTGGGTGTGTGGGGGTGTGTGTTTGGTGTGTGTGTGTTACGTGCAAAGCTTCATGTTGTGTGCAGATCCCAAAGGGGGTTTTCGGTGCCAGGAAGAAAAAGAAAAAAAAAAACACTTGAAAAGCGATAGTAATAGCCTGTGTAAATTTGAAAATAATAGTGTGTGTGTGTTTTTTGGTGTGTGTTTGTGTGTTTGTGTGTGGTGTTGGGGTTTTTTGGGGGTGGTGGTGTGTTGGTTTTTTTGTGTTTGTGTTTTTTGTGTGTGGGGTGTTTTTGGGGGTTTTTTGTTTGTGTTTGGGTGTTCGTGGTGGTGGGGCGTGCGTAAGGGTGCCTGATTGTGGTGTGGGGAGTGTGGTGTGTGTGTGTGTGTGGGGTGTTGGGGTGTGTGTGTGTTTTTGTGTGTGTTGTGGGGTGGTGTGTGTGTGTGTACGGCTGCGGTTAAAATGTGTGTGCAGATCCAAGGGCGTTTTCGGGGGAAAAGGGAAAAAAAAAAAAAAGGGCATTGAAAAACCAAAAAAATGCCGTGAACATTTAAAAAAATGCTATTTGGCTTTAGCGATATTTTCCCTTTAAAAAATTTACCCACCCGGGGCCACCCACACACCCACAACCCCCACACACACACACACCAAAACCCCAAACACACACCCCACACAACACAAACCCGGGGCCAAAAAACGCTTACGGACACACTCAGAAGGTATCTATAGACCACCGGGATTTTCGTAAACCGCCCCCGCCACAACCCAAAGTAACACGCTACTTTTCTCTTGTGGTTTTATTTGATTGTTTTTTTGTTTTATAAAAAAAATGATCGAGTTTATGCGCCATTTTAGGTCACAATAGAAGTGTGGTATTTATTTTTTACATGCAAAAGTCGATACTATCATAATACCCTAACTGTGAATACACATAACTTTGTTTCAACATAATAACAATAATAATAGCGGCCATTTCTATAACACTAGTTGACATCTGTTTTAACAAACATGTGTCAACGAATGTTTGTGAATATGTTGTCCTCAGCGCGAGTTGTCACTTGTAGTGGATCCCCCCAGGGGTGTGTTCTTTCTCCCCTCCTTTACATTCTGTGTTCAGATGACTGCCGCAGTAACCAAGAGAACAGTTACTTGGTTTTGGGTTTTCTGATAAAAGTGCTTTACTTTTTCTCCTTCTGGGAACACAAATGGTCACGGGGCATCCCTCGATGACTTCTTATCGTAGTGTGGCAAGTCGTACCTTGACCTGAATGTGAACAAAACTAAGGAGGTGATAGCTGATTTCAAGAGACGGGGCACACTCACAGGGCGATCTAGATACATTATGAAAGTGAAAATAATCCATTCGTAAAAGTACCTCGTAACGATCTCTGAGGACACCCTGAAATGGGATCTTAACACCGAGGCCATCACTAAGAAAGGGCACCAGCGACTCCATCTGCTGCGGAAGCTCATATCTGTTAACGTTGATCCAACTATTCTTAAGCTGTTTTATAACTCTTTTGTTGAGAGGAATGAGTGAACAACTGCTGGTGAGGTTGACAAATAGAACACCTCTAGAGAGAGGAATTTTATTTCTTGTACTGAGAGCAGAATTCAGGACTGTGTGAAAGCAAAGATTATAAATATTTATATTATGATCTTTGGTGAAAGTCAACCGGAGCAGGTGACGCTTTTGTTTCGAAGCGTTGCGTGTAGCGTGACGTCACACGGCCAAGCGGCGATAGCCGGTGCGAGCCTGATTCAAATCTATTTTTCCCTTTACATATTAACCGCCTGTTGTTTGCTACCTTCTTCTTTCTCCAGACCATGTGTAAAATAATTTGGAGTAATATCCAAGGAGACGGTCGAAAATTCCTGGGACATTTTATGGAATATTTTAGGTCACAAATATCATCAGAATAACCTAAACTGTCATACGAAGCGAATAAACCCAGCATTTGCAACAGAAAGTGAGTTTTATCATATTTGTTTCCTTCAGTGTGGGTTTGCTCCTTTCAGACATTTGTCCTAGATCTAGTTTCTGAGTAACCGTGCACGCTTCCTGAGTGCTGATGTCGACAGACTCTCCCGTGAATCAGACACATGGGTGCCCAGGCAGCAGCTCAAAACGACCTGTTTCTGCAGGGACGCTGGGGCAAAGAGGACGCTGCGGGCCCAGCGCTCAAGTTTTGACACTTCGTAAGTAAGGGGCCATGAAACTTTCGCCCGATCAAAAAAGAGAAAGAACGACAGAAAGAAAGGTTAAAAGGTCATGGTCTGGAACACACAC
>JABMCL010002469.1:12500-20000 GCA_018857735.1 Alviniconcha marisindica | reverse complement strand
TGCCATTTTGTTCCCAGCAGCCTGTAGCAGTGACGACATAAACGATGCCAGCATATGTTTCAACTGTATCAAATACGTCACGAGGCAACCCTTTTCTGCTCTTCGTCGTTTAAAAAGCTAGGCAACATGGTTATACCTGGAGAAGCTCAAACTGAAAGCAACAACCACAGTACCTCTTCTGCGTAAACACTGAAGATTCGGCCTTGGCTTGAACGCACGGCAAGATGAATGAGTGTATTCTCTTACAAACACTGTTTATTACAGCAGACCTGAATGCCGCCAGAACGTTGACAATGTCTGAATCACCTTTAGCGTTATTCTTTCCTATAATCCTGTCAATTAACATAATGATAAATCAAATTGCTGCTCTTGGCTGGAAACCACACAGTCTAGGCTCGGGTGACATGTCCCATCAGCCCGCACCCCACGAAGAGTACCACCCTCCAAGCCCCTCCATCGAACAGACAGAGCTGAAGGCAGTCCAACAGTTCAGCTACCTGGGGTGCGTGATCTCCTCTGACGCCAACATCGATATAACAGTGGACAGTATACTGGCGAAGGAAAACAATGCCTTTGGCAGACTATACCAATGCGTCTAGAATAACAACAACCTGAAGAAAGACCCAAAGATCAGCGTCTACAAAACTGCTGTGCTGACCACTCGACGTTTGCTGCTAGAAGCACACACACACACACACACACACACACACACACACACACACACACACACACACACACACACACACACACACACACACACAACACAACACACACACACAACACACACACACACACACACACACACACACACACACACACACACACACACACACACACACACGTTAAAGAGAGAGAGAGAGAGAGAGAGAGAGAGAGAGAGAGAGAGAGAGAGAGAGAGAGAGAGAGAGAGAGAGAGAGAGAGAGAGAGAGAGGACTTTTGTTTAAAGCATAGCAGTCTTTAAAAAGTACCCCCCACCCCCACCCCTTCAAGACTGTGTGTGTCAGTGACTCTTTTATTTGGACCACAACATTCACAAACCAACTCAGAAATGACACATTGTGAAAGCTTACCCTTGTCGCCTGTGCATGCTCGCCGATCACGCTGGCGACCTAGTCTATATGCACATAATAAAAAACAGAAGTAGTGGTAATTACCTTGGGGCTTATAATTCACACACACACACACACACACACACACACACACACACACACACACACACACACACACACACACACACACACACACACACACACACACACACACACACACACACACACACACACACACGCGCACACACATACATGCACACACACACACACACACACACACACACACACACACACACACACACACACACACACAACACACAACACACACACGCACACGCGCACACACATACAGCATGCACACACACACACACACACACACACACACACACACACACACACACACACACACACACACACACACACACACACACACACACACACACACACACACGCACGCGCGCGCGCGCGCGCACACACACTTTTAGTAAAAGAAAATCAAACAAAATACTGTAACACGCAAACAGACACACAACATCATAACTCATCATATTCAGATTGAATACAAACTGAGACCCTGTAGCTCCGTTACGATAGCTGTAATCGAAGAGAGAGAAAAGGGTACTTCCTTTGTTATAAAACTTGGTGAACGTGAATGTGGAACAAATGACACAACAACCGGACTTACAGGTCGTCAGCCATTGAGGTTGAGGAGTTCTGGCCATGGATATGATAGAGTGCAGCCCCTTGTTTGAGATGAGCACGCTTCGACAGAGTATGATTGTCTGTCCGAACAACAATCACAAATGTCCAGTCAGTGTGGAACTAACTATAATTGTCTATTTGGACTTTTTCAGCTTCACAACGAAATCAACATCAGGAAATCAGCCCGTTCTCATACGTTAAAATAGACAATCGCCTTTTTCTCGCTACTGCCCTGGTAGACAGAAAAACATCACGTATCCCGTACATGTCAGGCTTGCTATCTCGAGACCTGTCGAATCAGTTCTATCTGTCACTATCTCATCCATGATGGTCTCAAAACTCTCATCTGCGCTTTCGTTCTATCGCGTATTGATTACTGTAATTCACTTCTCGCTTGGTGCCCCAAAATCTGATCTGTTAGCTTCAAAAAGTTAATGCTGCCTGCCTCATTAGTCGTTCTGCCCGGTCTGATCACAGATTTGCGATTCTTCGTGCTCTACACTGTCTTCCTGTCGAATCCTGCGTTCAGTACACATTTCTTCAGACAGCTTCATAAACATCAGTATTTTTCGTTGAATAATATTTGTTTTAAGAGTTAAATGAAACAAATAAGCACTTGTCATGCCAATTTAAGGTGTAGCCTTTCCGTCTGACTTCTTTAATGTCCGTTCTTGACCAACTGATCGCCGCACAAACTTCGCATCTTCGCTATCAAACTGGTTCGCGGCTGGAACTTTGGGGTGAACGTTCAGGGGACATTACTCCGCGTTGTCGCTTCAAGTATTCCTTCAGTAAGAGTTACCGGTTAAGCAGTCTATATTCTATGTTTGTGGACCTGGCACAGACTATATACCATGAGGCATTCGCGCAAGCATTCGGAAAGCCACGAGGACTGGGCAGAACTGAATGGGTGTAAAAATTAGATCTCAAATAACCAGTCACTACAATGGCAATGCCAGTCACTCGAAAACCGCTAGGTCTCTCTCTCTCTCTCCCTCTCCCTCTCCCTCTCTCTCTCTCTCTCTCTCTCTCTCTCTCTCTCCCCCTTAGCAGGTTTCTGTCATGTCACAGTCCACGCTATGTAACTGCTTCACGGTGATCACGTGTCCGCTGGAAGGAGCTGAGTGTGTGACAAGATGTGACTGCCAGAGTTAAGTGTTTCCATAGAAAGGCACCAGAGAAGACGATATTTGTTTTGGACGTGTCTCGCCTGGCTCAGGCAAAGGAAGGTGAACAGTTTCTAGAGTTGGAGTAGCTTGAGGGAGGGTGTGTGTACACATTAGATAATTATATACTTTGCGGTCAGGGATTACACTAGCTTTGTTTGTTTGTTTGTTTTTTATCCGCGTACAAAATTGTCGCTAACACAAACGAGTGTAAAAACAAACCCCACAGCAACAAGAATAAGAGCAACAACAAACACGCGTATGGGTCAATCGTTTTTTAGGTCCATGCAAAACGTACGCAGCGGTGACGTGACCAGCACAAATAGAAAAAGAAGTGTGTGAGAGAGAGAGAGAGAGAGAGAGAGAGAGAGAGAGAGAGAGAGAAGAGAGAGAGAGAGGTAGAGAGAAGAGAGAGAGAGAGAGAGAGAGATGTGTGGGGAGAGAGAGAAGGAGAGAGAGAGGAGAATAGATGATGTGGAGAGAGAGAGGGGATGAGAGAGAGAGAGAGAGAGAGAGAGAGAGAGAGAGAGCGAGAGAGAGAGAGAAATGTGTTGTTGTGTGTGTGTAGAGAGAGAGAGAGAGAGAGAGAGAGAGAGAGAGAGAGAGAGAGAGAGAGAGAGAGAGAGAGAGACAGACAGACAGACAGACAGACAGACAGACAGACAGACAGACAGACAGACAGACAGACAGACAGACAGACAGACAGACCAAAAATAATGCTATTTGCTGCGGCTTTTTTCAGTCAACTCCATTCTCACAGTCTATCTTACCACGTATACCCTTGTCATCAGTAAAACACTGTTGCCATAGTGAAATAAGTAGAACAGTGTTGCTGTTTGCGTGTCATGATAGACTGCTGCTTTTAACCCTTTCATCGCCAGCAGCGCATGCAAGGTATACACCTGGAAACCAGCACTGCAGAAGCACACGTACTGCAGCTCTGAACCAGCTGGGCAGGAGTGATACTTTACAGAGCATTGCCTGTCTACTTTAAATTGTTATTTACAGAGCACTACCTATCTCATTTTAAATTGTTCTTTACAGAGCACTACCTATCTACTTTAAGCTGCTCTTTACAGAGCGCTACCTATCTACTTTAAATTGTTATTTACAGAGCACTACCTATCTACTTTAAGCTGCTCTTTACAGAGCACTACCTATCTACTTTAAGCTGCTCTTTACAGAGCACTACCTATCTACTTTAAATTGTTATTTACAGAGCACTACCTATCTACTTTAAATTGTTATTTACAGAGCACTACCTATCTACTTTAAATTGTTATTTACAGAGCACTACCTATCTACTTTAAGCTGCTCTTTACAGAGCACTACCTATCTACTTTAAATTGTTCTTTACAGAGCACTACCTATCTACTTTAAGCTGCTCTTTACAGAGCGCTACCTATCTACTTTAAATTGTTCTTTACAGAGCACTACCTATCTACTTTAAATTGTTCTTTACAGAGCACTACCTATCTACTTTAAACTGCTCTATCTTCTCAACCACTCATCCAGTCTTATGCATATATACATCCATGCATATATACATCAATTTAAAGACAGTTCTATGCCCGTCCCTAATAAACCTTACGGTTTCTGTGGACGTTAAGCACCATGTTTACTTATTTACAGTTCAATGGAGCACAAAATGGATTGGATGTATGGATTTTATTTTCAGATTAAAGTTTAATGTCGCTGTCACAGAGTTGATAGATTGCAAATATTTAGTGTTTGTGCATGATTTGTTTACAATTCACTCACGATAAAGTCAAGGAAGAAAATCTCAAACTGAACGACTGCGAGTCACATTCGGTGACTGATCACCCATAACCAGCGCCTACACCGTAGCTCAGTGCCTACTCCGTAGCTCAGTGCCTACTCCGTAGCTCAGTGCCTACACCGTAGCTCAGTGCCTACACCGTAGCTTCAGTGCCTACTCCGTAGCTCAGTGCCTACACCGTAGCTCAGTGCCTACACCGTAGCTCAGTGCCTACTCCGTAGTTCAGTGCCTACTCCGTAGCTCAGTGCCTACTCCGTACCGTAACAAACAGTTGCATGTGAGGAAAAGCTCAATGGCGAAGTGCGAGCCTTTTTTCTTTCTCTCGCAAGTCGGAAAAATATTGAAAACGCAGTAAAAATGGAACGAACACAAACAGAGTTCAGCGATACACGAAAGCCGGTCTTTTTTGTTCTTTTTTTTTGGTCACGTGACTAGCTTTTGGACCACGTGTGGTTCCATTCACAAAAGATTCAAGAGGTTTAGTAAATTCGCTTTACTTTAGTAACTACGACTTTGGCGTTGTGGCTACAAGCCGCTGCTTGGTGATTTTAGCGACGAAAGGGTTAACTAGCCTAGGAGGACAGAGGGCAGTTCAAGCACAGCCAGACGCGGGCACTAGCCCTTTTCAATGTTTACGTATGGTGTACGCATCACGATCTAAAAATGTTTATGTAGCATTCAAACCTGCGTGAAATAGACATAAAACATGCGTTATCTAGGTGATTATGTGCCTGTGGTCACTGTTGAGCTACTCAGGTAGCGAAACACGTGTCTGACCCAGACAACCAACGTAATAATGGTCCCCACCAGGATCATATTTTTGATAACCCCTCTCTGCTCTCTGCTTAGCATTGTGGGCCAAAAATCGGATACGGCTGTGTGGGGAAGGTGGGGAGGGGGGCCAGATGCACTCAACAGGTTTTTATGAAGGGAGCAGACTCTCTTATCTGACTATATCTATCCGATGCTGTTATATGCGTCAGAAATATGGGGAACAGCGAGAGTGTCAGCCACTGAAGCAGCACATCGTTTTGCTTGAAAAAGACTGCTATGTGTCAGCAATAAAACACCAAACCACATGGTATACGGTGATAGGGGACGATACCCACTGTGCACAGAAAGTACCATCAGCTCCCTCAGGTACTGGCTAAAATTCCGAAAATTGCCCATGACAAGGTTTCCAAAGCAAACGTTAACCATGCTGGAAAACGATTTAGACATGCATGCCTCCAACAGCAACAGCAACTGGGCAGGAAATATCAAAACGCTGTTTGAAATCATATGGTTTTCAGGATGTTTGGACAGATGGAGCAGCTGATGAAACATCATTTCTGTCTGCGTTCAAAAGCAAAACGTTCGAACGCTTCCAAGGAGAGAATGGCACACGAAAATGTCCAAGATTTTTAGCATTTTGTACTTTTAAGTCCATCCACGTAGCAGAAGAAAAAAAAGAATATAACAATCAAGATTGGGATACTTTGGTAATATTGCATTTTCGAATCAAGGAACTAAAAGTAAACAACCGTTAGGAATCTGACAATGTTACAAATAAAAAAACTGCAGCCTCTGTCCACGCTTCCTGGAAGATGAAAGTCACACACACACACACACACACACACACACACACAACCACACACACACACACACACACACACCCCAACAACAAACACAAGCTAACAAACGAACAGGAAAATAACCACAACAACCCAAAACCTCACCGCCCGGCACGAAGCTGCTGGACAACAGCAGAGCAGCAAGAGCGGTCAGAGGAAACCCGAGTGTCATTGTTGGTCAGTGGACCGGAAGAATCGCCCTCTGCACAAGATGCTATCGAGACCACGTCTCCCTTTGTCTTCCGCACGTTTTGTGTGTTTGTCGTAGCGCTGATCTCTATGCTCTATGCTCTATGCAGAGGGAAACGGATCCAGCTGTTCAACCCCCGTCGTCTAATATCAAATGAAACTGTTTGTAATCAGTTAAATCGCGAGCTTATCAGTCGGTGGCGACCATGCATGTACACGTGTCGCTCTGGTGGGTTCACACGTAGAAGTTGGCTACTTTCCAAAAGTTGCAGATTTTTCATACTAAAAACAAAACAAAAACTTCTTCTTCTGCTTCTTCTTCTCTCTCTCTCTCTCTCTCTCTCTCTCTCTCTCTCTCTCTCTCTCTCTCTCTTCTCTCTCTCTCTCCTCTCTCTCTCTCTCTGACACTGTATGACTTCTTTGCTCAGACACACCACTGCTTAAGGTACCTACCAGAAGAAGGACATGGTTGTGAGCCTTTTGTGCTGCTTCCAACGGTATGCGCCCGTCCAAAGTACAAGTTACGACGTTCACGGACGAATAAAGACAAGAAACCGATACAGTACCCATAGCTGTAGTCTGTTCATAAAATAGAGAGGATCGGGGATAGCTCAGTGGTAGAGCGCCAGACTCGTAGCTGGCAATTATTGATCTCGGTTTGCCTCGCTTTAGAATCGGGACTATTACCGACTGCTTCCAGATACTAGGAAGAGATTCATTTAACCGACACCTTTGGTAAAATGCGTGTAATGACCATTTCCAACTCTCAGGGAAATAGTTCAGCATTTGATACGACATACCATCAATGCCAATCGTTGTAGTATTTGATGCAAAAGAATCCAGAGTCTCTAAAAATTCATCATACTGTAAGTGGGAATTTAAGTAATGACACTGGTTTGGAACTGCGTCCTGGTGTTCGTCTTCCTTTCTAATGGACTGACCTTAAACGGTAAACTAGTTCCTGCAAACGCTTCTGCTTGATTTTGTCCGCTTGGAAAAT
>JABMCL010002469.1:0-7500 GCA_018857735.1 Alviniconcha marisindica | reverse complement strand
GTGGTGTTTTGAGTTTTTGGTGGTGGTGTGTGTGTGGGCTTTGTCGTGGCGTTGGGGGTGTGGTGTGGTGTTTTGACAGTGGTAATCATAAACCAGCAAGAGCTAACCAGGAACAGCCAGAAAAACAGAACTTAAGAAATCACTAAAACAAGAAAGCTATATGAGCAGTGTACAAGAACAACAAAAATCAGTAACACAAAACAACAGAAAAACATTTAACAAAAAACACCCAAGAAAAACAGAACCAGAAAAAAAAACTAACAACAAGAACAGCAAGAAGTGCAAACAACAAAAACAGCAAGAAGAGCAGTAACAAACAAAAAAAAAACAATACAAACAAAAAAGCAAGAAAGCAGTAAAAAAAAGGGAAGAATGCAGTAACAAAAAAAAAGAAAGCAGAACAAAAAAAAAAACAACAAAACAAAACCCCCAGAAAAAAGCAGTAAAAGAAGAAGAAAGCAGTAACAAGAACAATAAAGAAAGCAGCAACAAAAAGAATACCCGTAGCAACAAGAACGGAAGTAACCAGAAGAGCAGTAACCACAAGAATATGTATCTGCCCTCCCTCAATAAGCGAAGACGCTTCCATTCAAGCTCCAAGTACCGGCAGAGACAGGAGTGTTTGTGGTCACTTAGGTTTCAAACCGGAAGCCAGTGCAAGGACACAAGAAGAGGAGAAGCATGGTCACATCTAAAAAACCCGTAAACGAGACAGGCTGCGTTATTTTGAATTCTTTGGAGAGTTTAGATGAGATTCTTTGGCAGTCCGGCTATAAGCGAGTCACAATAGTCCAAACGGAAAAGAACAAATGGCTTGAACAGAAAGGTAATGGCGTCTTGAGCTGATACGACGCAGTTCAAAGTCAGCAGTTCGGATCAGGTTAACATAGACATGTGAGCTGGCAGAGAAACGTCAACTGTCGAGTCTTCTGCAACAAGAGATCAAGAAACGACGTAGATTCGACGTGCCCCCCCCCCCTCCCCCCCCCCCCCCCCCCCACCCCAAACACAAGCCCAGGACACCTTAAAACTCTCAAAGGGAGCATGCACCCCCACGCACTCTCAAAAACCCTTCCGAAAAAGAAACCGCCAGAGGGGAAGATGACGGTTCGGGGCCGTAGTGTCCCGAGACGGCTGGTGAAGAAACCCTAATGGCGGACGGCACCGACGAGCCGGACTGGCGCGCGGATTTGGCTTTGATCCTAGCGCCGGACCCTAACGCCTTTTTACGACACAGCGTGCTTTAGGCAGAAGCCGTAACGAAACTTAAAGGCGACAAAAAGGAGAGAGGGCAAAACACGCGTTTCCGCAAGTTTGTGTCTGCAGAAAGTGGAAGTAATTCAGTGGGAAAGGAGTGACTTCCCCTGCGTTGTTTATCAGCAGCATTCCACGTGGTTTCACGGCGGGTAGTGTAGTTGGGTTCCAGACACGTGGAGCAAGTCCGTCTGGATCTTGGATTTGTGAGACTAGAAACGTATACGGAATTAAGAGAATGGTGTAGTCTGCTGTGTCCAAGGGAGCTGATAGGTCAAGCAGAGTTAAAACAAATACGTGTCCATGGTCACGAGAGTGTAGAAGGCCAATTGTAACTTTCAGCAGGACAGTCATGTGCCCACCATGTCTTAGGCAGATTGGAATGGGTGGAATAGCTGTTTGGCGGATAGCTGTTTGCTGTGTCTAATAACACCTCGATGTGAACAGACATAAAATAAAACATTGACTGATTGATAGTTGTTTGAGAATCTGAGAAAGAATGACTTTCTTGATGATATTTGAAACAAAAGCGAGGTTGGAAACGAGGCAAACATTATCAGATCATTGCGGTCAGGGCCGGATTTTTTTAGAAGTGGTTTTACAATAAAGGTTTTGTAGGCTTCAGGAAATGTACCAGAGGTGAAGGGTCTACTGATGACTGCGGTCACTGTTGTCAGATCTGTGTCGAGACACAAAAACAGAAGAGAAGTAGGAATAGGATCCATTGATACAATAAAACATCCGCTTCTTGCAGCGTGTGGACATTACACAACACTGCCAGTGACATCGAAACTGACAGCACCAGCTGAATATCTCGCCATATATCCAGCTTACTACTGCTGCTTGTAAACGAACTATGAAGAACGGGTATTTATAACATGCCGCTTAGCAGCTGTAAGTTCAGTGCTGACTTATTTCTATTGATACTGTATCCTAAAGCCATCTTACGATGGTTTGGCATTTTCAAACAGAATGTTTATGTAGTACAAAAAAGAAAACACCAGCAACACACACACACACACACACACACACCACACACAAACAACCCCCCCCCCCACCCCACACACCCCACAACACACAAACAAGTCGAAGCAGTTTTCTGGAGAGTGTATACAGTCTGTGTACGTGGACAGCTTCTACCGTTATACAATGCCTGGTCTGGTTGGTAGTAGATAGAAGCCATTATACAATGCATGGTCTACTTGGTACTAGACAGAAGCCTTTATACAATGCATGGTCCGGTTGGTAGTAGACAGAAGACGTTGCACAATGCATGGTCCGGTTGGTAGTAGATAGAAACCGTTATACAATGCATGGTCTAGGAGGTAGTATAAACAAGCCGTTGTAAAGTGCGTGGTCCATGTGGTACGTGGGTAGTCAGTTTACTGAAGATGGTGTTTTTATTGAAGCAGCATTTACACGGAAGTAAATTCCTCCTGTAAATATCAACATCATAATCATCATTTTTGTCGCATGAATCAGCGACTACTAATCACAACTTTTGTTTTCAACATCAAATGGTATCCCAACCGAAGAGCCGTGAAGGTCCTGTAGAAAGGAATGAAATAAACATTACACTCATAGCAATCTTTATTCTTTTTTCCTTTTTTTCCAAATATAGTCTCTTGTTTTTTAATCGACAATGGAAAGTCGAAAAAATACGATCGAGGGCGCTGTCATTTTTAACAAGTCAGTGTATTCGTAATGTACATGTGGCATCCGTGTACATTACGTCATGCGCTAATCATTTTTTTCTGCTTTCCATTAATAAGAACGAACTAACATGGCAGTGGTCCCCGGAGCTCAAATTCCAATTAAAAAGTAATTATGCGCGCTTGTTTAAATTTAATCTACACTATCCAAGGAGCAGGTACACAACATAACTCCTTCTAAATGTTGCACAATTATAAGTACAGCCATCTGAATATCAGCCCATTTTAGAATATTACAGGCACATGGAGAAAGGATAAAAGGTTCATCGCCAATCAGACAAACAATGGAACTGTTTCAAAGGTCATTTTGGGAAACTGCTGAGAGACTGGATGGAGCGCATATGGGGTTTTCTGAGCGCTTATACAGATACCATGTTGAATAGAGAAACAAATTTGCACCTCGTGTAAATATTATTTACCGGAATACGATTACATTTCTAACTGAGCATGAATGAAAATTCGTAACAACGTTTCCCCTCCGCATTGAGCATCTCTTGAAGATATAGCCATTTGGAAATATACCTATTTAACAACCAAATGAGGTCTGGAAAACCACTTTTACAGCTTGACAACATACAGTACCAATAATTCAAAGGAAATGTAGAGTCAAGAAGGAGAAGAAGAAGAGAAGCTGGTTCAAACTGAAATTCAGCCACCATAAGTCGAAGGCGCATACCAAAGAATAATCAGCTGTTTCAGTGCCTGTGGTTTGTCACCTAATGTCAATAAACAAAAGCCATTTTAATGAAGTAAATGAAATCAGACTGACTAGAACGTGGCCTTTTGGACAATAATTATTAGACTGTTCCGTGGAGCAGTATAAGATTCAACATGCTGGTCGCACAAGTTACTTAGCAACGCAGATTTAATATCAAGTTGTCAAGTTTCGATTCATAAACTGAATCCTGAAATCAGTGGATGATTTACTCCAATTCTTTAGTCTCATCTGAGTGAGAAGCTAAATCCTGTATTCGTCACTCAAAGTTCTGATCAGTCACTGTCACTGTCACTGACTATACTGAATCCTGAAATCAGTGAATTCAATGCATGACCTTCTCCAATTATTTAACCATCACTGAATCAGATGCCATGTGTTCTTGATTTCTTTACTCAATGTCTCACTTCATGTTTACTGAAAGTTAAAGGAATCTTGGATCACTGCATGATGTAAGGATTACTCCAGTTTGTTATCCTCCGGTTAATCAGGTGCCAGGTATTCTTCACTTGAAATCACTGTTTAATATTTCTTCATTTATATGAGCTAAAATTTCTTCTCCGTGTATTGCACAAGTCTCCTATTTCAGTGTATTCGGTTGCAAAATGTACACACATGAAAGAAGGGAACATTATGCCACCGGGGGGTGTTTGCCGAACCAACATGCCTTGTTTGCTTTGGATCTTCCGCGTTAATCAATTATTCATTAATCTTTGCATACCATCCGATCACGCGTCTTTTCTCCACAAGCAGTGCAACAAATTTAACGCTAGTTCTGACGTAACTTATTCCTGACATCACCATGCCCTTTCCAATAAAAATGATTACAAACTGCACTGGTATCTACTGTACAAATTTCTTGATTTGTGTACCATCTAGTTTCGTTGGCAAAATTTACACACACAAAAGAAGTGAACATATTCCTGGTGTAAGATTCTATAAATATTTACTTGTAAATCTCTTGATCGGTCGGCCCTGTTTGTTTCGCCTTTATTTTCAGTCCTTTGCCCATTTCAATAACTTTATCTAATATTTTATCATGGACTATGTGCTTACCGGGGTTGTCTGATCGGTTTGAATCTAAAAAAGACCTACCCAAAACAGGCTATTGAGTGAAAGAAGTGCATAAAAAGCAGTAAAATGCATCATCCTGCGTATACAAAACATAATTCCGCGAACATTTTTTTTTTTTTAAACTCTCTGAAGCTACCGTTCGAACAGGCATATAACCCCTCTTTTTTCGTCTGGCCATTTTGTTGTCTGCAAGGAAGTACAATTCAACCTCGCTTTCGATCTCGTGACCCGCCGTGACCTAGCTCATTAAGAATACGTCCCTATGTGAACAGAAAACCCAGCCTCGATTTCGATCTAGTGACCCGCCGTGACCTATCTCATAGAATGGTCCATAGCTACCATTCAGGAATTACTAATTTTATTATCTCATCAAAGAAATTAAAACGCGGCTGAACATTAACCACATCACGGTACACAATAGCACATCTTGTATATATATATATATACAAATCTGAAACAGAATGACTACTAGCGTTCTAAAACGAGATCCAAACACAAAAAGGTTAAAAAGAACGCTTATTTATTATGACACGGACACAAAATATGGAAATTTTCGCTGAAATCCCCTTCGTCAAGCCAGAAAACGACACTTCAACAACAGTTAAACGTTTTTTTTTTTTTTTTCTCCTCAATTGTTCCGTCTGTTTAACCGTTTAACTGTTGTTGAAGTGTCGTTTTGTGGCTTGACGAAGGGGATTTCCCTGAAAATGTGCATGTTGTGTGTCCGTGTCATAATAAATAAGCGTTCTTTTGAACCTTTTTGTGCTTTGAACATTATTGTATATTTTAAAACTCAAAGAACAGTTATTGAAAATACAAATACCGTGAACCTTGTACTGACCTTTTCTGACCCACTTGTTGTAGGTGGCCTTCCAGGTATTACCATTTCGGTTCTCAATAATTTTGATGTACTCAACATACCACCAGTCTATTCCTTCGGTCGATGCCGGCAGATGACCCGTTGTTCATATCGCAACGAATTGCGGCTGTAATAAAAATTCAGTTCAGTTCAGTCATAGCATTTCAGCATTGGGAAAAGCCTGTATATATCCACGCTATTTTTTTCTCTGCAGTGGCCCCAATACTACTTTTGATACGGACTGTAATTAAAGGGGAACCGAACAGAGGAAGCATCACAGGCCCTATTAGTAAAAAATGGTACAAACAGAGAAACACGTTTCACTGGATTTCTCCTCTATTTTCTTAGGTATCGTTTATTAAAGTCGCGAAAACACGACTTTGAGGTCGTCGCACCTTTAAACGGTTGTCTGAAACTGACATGTTCTGACTTGTTTAAATCCATGCACCATGAGAACAGAATGACTTACTTTCCACAGATGTCGCCAGTGGAACGTAAAGGTATCTAGCTGACCCTGTTGGAAGTCATTTTTGTTTGGATTATCCAGAATGGTGTCTCCAGTGTCGCAGGTGTCCCCGCGCACACTTACGAATATGTTTTCATTTGTTTCCGAATTTGTATAGCCTCCCGTTTTCGTTATTACTGTGTATCGCACTGGGGAAAAAAAGGCCAAAAATCCCTGCTATATAATTATAAAAGCGATCAACAGTAACATCAGTAAGTCAAAACAATGATAAAAACATTGCGGATAAACATAGAAATCTCGATATTGATTGATTCATTATGTTTAAAGAAGAATTGAACCGAAGAAGCATCATGGGCCCATCTATGGAACTATTATAAAACAAAATTTATTATTAATATATATATATTTTATAGAGAGAGAGAGAGAGAGAGAGGGGAGAGGAGAGAGGAGAGAGAGAGAGAGAGAGAGAGAAATGAGAGAGAGATGGAGGAGGAGAGAGGAGAGAGAGTATTCAAGGCAAGTATGTGTGTGTGTTTGTGTGTGGTGCGTGCGTGCGTGCGTGCGTGCGTGCGTGCGTGCGTGCGGGTGCGTGCGTGCGTGCGTGCGTGCGGGGCGTGCGTGCTGTGTGGTGTGGTGGTGGTGGTGTGTGTGTGTTGTGTGGTGTTGTGTGTGTTTTGTGTATAAATGAAACAGTTCTTCACTCAATTCGTCATCCGGTTTTAATTTGTAGAAGATCAACATTTGAAAGTCGCAAAAGCACGACCGTAAGGGCTGCCATTTTTGTGCCTCAGCAGGCTGTAGCAGTGACGTCAAAAAACGGAGCCAGCATGTGTTCGAAATGTATTAAATACGTCACGCATCGCTTTCCGGCACATTCCTCCAAATTCTGCCAGATTTGGTTACGCCACTGAAGAGGCACTCTTTATCTCCGTGCAGCTGTCCACCGACTCGGTCAGCGCCCTCCGAAAGGTTTGGGTGCTAATATATGATATATGACTGTAGAAATAACCTAGCATCCAAGCACCCACGTAAAGATAGGACGCATCCACCCAGGGTACAAAAAAGAAGAAAAAAGTTCCGTCTCGATTCAAACGATTTTGGTTTTATTTGAGCTGTCGTAAGCAACATGATCAGTTGTAAAACAAACGTCTGACATAATCTGAGTTGTTTGTTACAAACTTACTGCTGTTTGAGCATCATCGAAAAACTGTTCGTTAGCTGATAGTTTTTCGAGACAAATGGCATAATCAACAGTGGCAGTGGATGAAGGAAGGATGTCGTAAACCAGTGCTTGGAGTTTGGGTCTGGGAATGCCTGGTGTCTTGAGAGAGAGAGAGGAGAAAAGAGAGAGAGAGAGAGAGAGAGAGAGGAGAGAGGAGAGAGAGAGAGAGAGAGAGAGAGAGAGAGAGGTTTGGTGTGT
>JABMCL010003525.1:710000-712200 GCA_018857735.1 Alviniconcha marisindica | reverse complement strand
ACTGGTCGCTTTTATATAGCGCTATTCTCTGCTCAGTAGCAGACTCACTGCGCTCATGTCGCATGTGATTCTGAATTCTTAGAGAGACCATAAGGACTATTAGGGACAGGGAGCCAGGACGGCCGACGCAACCTTAATACAGTTCCTGAGCTCTGGGTTTTTCTGAATGAGTAACTGTATCCTTTTGTAGCACGTTGTCTTAATATCCACCGACGTGGTGTACTGACAGCATTATTTAGTTGTTACATGTCTGGTTCCACGGGAAACTGCTGCCTTTTCGGCGCCCGTTCTGTATACATCATACAACCATCCAGCAGTTTAAAATGTCACTTCATTCGAAGGGTAGGGTAGGGCGCGTCAGGAATCGAACCTGCGACCTTTCGATCACGAGTACGGCGCTCTAACCACGGAGCTATCCCACTTTCTGAGCTGCCTCGCTCCCTAGAATCCGGCTTCTCTGCATGAGCAAATAAATTATGTTTTGATCTCCTAAACGTTCCGCTTTTTTGAAGGGAGACAAGCCGGACACCAAACTAACTGATCAGCTGGAATACCCAGCGGCTAGCTGTTGCGAGGTGGGCTACGTGATATATATATATATATATATAAAGATATACATATAATTATAACCAGTTGTCACAGCACGTGATGTGCACGTGTAGAAGAATAACTTGTGCACGGGGGAAATCTCGTCACTGTTTCGGTAATTCCCGAAGCTACTACTGAGTAGAGATGCAACGCCGCCGGTGTCTGTGTGTGTGTGTGTTTGTGTGTCTGTGTGTGTGTGTGTGTGTGTGTGTGTGTGTGTGTGCGTGTGCGTGCGTGCGTGCGTGCGTGCGTGCGTGCGTGTGTGTGTGTGTGTGTGTGTAAATGTATAACATTAACAAAGCACCATGTAAATTACAATACTGTTCAACATGTACCCTTCAGTTCATGTTATCAGCTGCGTTTACAACAGCTGTTCGGCTAAGCTGAGCTTAAAAAGTGCAATGTGTAATAATGTCTACTGTCATGCGGCATATAAATGTTTGACCACAAATTTAATTTATCTGGTGAAATAATAAAGTAATACTGAATTCTGTACTACAGACCGGTGCTGGTACTACTTTAGCTCTGTCCGGTTCAGTTCAGGTCAAGATGTTAACAGTAACAACAATAACAACATAGCCTACTTATTTATCCCAGCGGGAAATTAAAGTTGCCGTTCGACCTCATACATTAAAGCGCAAATAAAAACTGAATTTAACGTGTATCTGAAACAAGGATGACTTCTAGCATCTTCTAAAGCAAGATCGAAACACATAAACGGTTAAAAACCGAAACGGCAATTTAATACAAAACAGGTGCTTGAGGAGACGGGAAAAACACACAGAAAACAACAAGAGATTGCAGTGGTAGGAGATTTTAGCACATGTTTTTTGTGCTGTGGTATTAAATTAGCGTTCTTTTTAACACCGTTTAAAAGTATCTTAATAAGTCCAGGCCATCACACACACACACACACACACACACACACACACACACACACACACACACACACACACACACACACACACACACCACACACACACACACACACACACACACAAATGCACACAAATGCACACACACACTGCCAATACCTGGCAAACGCAGTTTGACGTGGATAATGTTATATCTGATAAACCAAAAATCATCAAACTCTCTAATTGAATAATATCGCACGGTACACACATCCCCTCACGCTCTCTTTGAAAGTATCATCCTCAACAGACACCCTGACGCACCGGGCAAGTACACACATAATATATGCTCTCCAGCCCGTATGTCAGAACTGATGTGTTCGCCAGGGTTGCCTTTGAAACAGTTCCAGTGTTTCTGATCGACGATGGCCCTTTCAGCTATAGCACTTTCAAGGAAGATTGCCAAGGCAGCATTGTGGTAAACATGAATGAAACCAGCACTGAGTATAAGCTTATAACTGCTTTCAAGTTAATAATTATAATAGCATCCGTCTGTCTGTCTGTCTGTCTGTTTGTCTGCCTGCCTGCCTGCCTGTCAGTCTGTCTCTGTCTGTCTCTGTCTGTCTGTCTGTCTGTCTGTCTGTCTCTGTCTCTGTCTCTGTCTCTCTTCTCTCTCTCTCTCTCTCTCTCTCTCTCTCTCTATATATATATATAATATGTGTGTGTGTGTGTGTGTGTGTGTGTGTGTGTGTGTGTGT
>JABMCL010003525.1:690000-705000 GCA_018857735.1 Alviniconcha marisindica | reverse complement strand
TTGACTCTGTTTCTGCAACGGATTGCTTGTGCCAAATTTGAGCAAACCCAATTTTTTTCTTCTTCTTCTTCTTGTTTGTTTTTTCTTCTTCTTTTTTTCTTCTTCTGTTACTTTTTTCCCTTTTTTTTTTCTTTCTTCTTTTTTTCGGGGGTGGGGGGAGGGGCGGGGGGCGGGGTGGGGGTGGGGGGGTGGAAAGCTGGTCTTGGGCTACTTTAAAAGCCCCCTGTTTAGTAATCCATTTAGAAAGATTACAAAGATCAACAATTTAGTACGGCAGCTCAGTTTAAAAACAACCAGTCCACCAATCCCTAAACGGCAAAACAAAAGACAAAACAAACAAACAAACAAACAAACAACAACAACAACAACCGCAATAACAACAACAACAAACCAGCAACACACACACACACACACACACTCAAAAACGCTGTTACTCTTTGCATTACTGATTAATTGCGCCTCGATGGATTGCACTTGTGAGCCACCTCCTTTCTCTCTCCGAAGCCGGTCATTTCTTTGGCTGACCGTTTTCTTCACACGAAGCCACACAGGCTGATCAAGTCTGTACCACACGGCCACAATCGCGTGCCAAAACAACTGAAAATACGACCTTGACACGGACGGAACAACTATGGTCCTTTTTCATTCAGCTGTGGGCCGGTTTGCCTAGCTGGTTGATGCAGGCGTTACCGTGCTAGGATGGCGTCGATTCGATTCCCGGATTCGGTCGGCTAGAAGTCTTTCTCTTCAAAAGTTGTGGTTTATAGACACTGTCTTTTGACCGCTTTGCCCCTCCTCCTCCTCCTTTCATGGTGCTTTACGTCCACAGAAGCCAGGCTTATTAGTGTTCCTTACAAAGAGTGGAACAGTAAAGTGACTCTCATCGTTGCCCATGCAGAAATCGGCCTGGTGGTGATAGTGTAGCGTTAGGTAGACCTACAGTCCCCCCCCCCCCCATCACCTCCTGGGATCTCCGTCACAAGAGAAAATTAGGCGTTCAACAAGTCGAACGCATCAACTTGACGAACTGCGGTTGAAACCAGAACGAGTTTGCGTACTCGCGCCACCGGCTCAGTGTGAGGAAACGGAATTTCGAATGACGCCAACAGGCTGCTTAGCCGTGCTAAGAAGGCTTGGCATCGACCAGCCAATCTGTGGCATTCGTACCAAAGTAGGTAGGTATGGCCTTTATATCGCCCCGCTGGCAGAACTTGCACAATGACGTCAACTGGGGGAAACGGGTTTCCCGCCGATTGTGGGACTGCCATCAGTCGCGGCTGTGGTTGTCAACACACACGCACGTGGTCGCTGATGCAGACTAAACCGAAGTCGGCGCACTCAGCAGCTGGGTTATTACTACACCGACTAGGCCGGTTGTTTGGCATTGTATTCTTCTCAGCCGCAGCCGCGTTCAGTTCACGGTTGGCGCGGTGACGTCATCTAAACTGTGCGGCCACAGCTTTGTTGGTATGCACCGAGTTTTTTCAATGTTTACAGGGCATGCGGAGTCATGCGCTGTACCCCGTGTTGGAGTCAGCGTTCGGCAGTGCTTTCGCCGTCCTCCCTATGAGACCGTACAGCAAATGAGGATAATAATAATAGTAGATAACATTTGTATAGCGCTATTCTCTGGTGTACCCAAACTCATTGCGCTTTACAACATTCTCCAACATTTTCTAAGTTTCACAAACATAATACATATAACTATGACAACTAACAATGTATAATATACAAGTACATGTGCCATATGAGCAACAGTATATATAAAGAAAATGAATCATTATATTACTACCTACCCATAATTCCATCTTCCAGTCACCACCCCCGCCCCCACCGCCCCACACACGCACACACACACACACACACACACACACACACACACACTGCTTTCAGTCAGTGTACTGACATTATTATTATTACTGTTATTACTATTGTTATTATTATTATTATTGCGCAGTCTGGTCATGACGTCAGCTACTTTGTGTTACAGAAATAAACATACGTTTTAGGACTTGCTGACGTTTGAAAATGAACCATACTCGTCTACCCTGTGCTCAGTTTCTCGATAAATCAGAGTTTCTTTTTCGTGTCTCTAGGGGTTGTTGTACAGGCCGTTACCTCTGTGTGTGTGTGTGTGTGTGTGTGTGTGTGTGTGTGTGTGTGTGTGTGTGTGTGTGTGTGTGTGTCCGTGTCGGAACTGAATTGTGGAATCCTGGCTTTATGTGATTATTTGATGTTCTTCCGCGGAAGTAAAATGATCTATGTTTTCGACAGGAAGAGCTCATATAGCCCACATTTTATTAGGTCAGCATCCAAACAAAGTCGTTGTCAAACAAACTAGCCCATCTTTTATTACGTCGGCCTCCCGGCAAACACAGTTGTCAAACAAACATCTGCCGCCACACCAAGAAACGCAAAACCCGGAAATAGGTCAGGGCAACCTACATGTGTGTGTCACTTAACACTTGGTGGTCGCAATCAGACACAGATTTCATCCTTGGCTGAGTATACATCGACAGTCAGTGGAAACGTTTGAGTTCGTGTTGTAATTAATCAAATTGTCACTTGCGATATTACTAATGTCTCTGATATGATGAGATTCATACAGTCTTTGTGTCTTTTGTTCTGTACTTTGATTCAACTTGAACATTCGTTATTTAATCATAAATAATAATAAAGTGGAGTTCCTATAGCGCTCGCGCGACGCACACGCGCGCACACACACACACACACACACACACACACACACACACACACACACACACACAACACACACACACACACACATCGGACGGGGGAATGGGCACGGCTGTGAAAAAGACAGCTTAGAAATAGCTATTCAGTGAACAGCCCGGTGCGTCTTGAGGGCAGCCTTAAAAGAGAAGGAAGAATCAGAGTGGCGTACTGTTTGAGGCAATTAGTCCTTATTGCCCAACAGATACTGAGGCCAGCGTAAAAAGAAATAAAAACTATACAATCATACAATCCTTGGCCAGCATAATAGTTGTATCACCACGCCATAGATTCACTCATTCCAAAGTTCTGATCAGTCCGTACATATGAAATGACTTGCAACACAAAACGGTGAAACCATTGAATCTATTGACTGATTCTGGGGTACGGGGGACTGATGTAGCACAAAATTAATGGTTCTGAGCGACCCGGCGGCCGCGTTGGACCTGCAAAAATACAGGCGTTATACCGGCGCAGGTTCGATTCCATGGTCGGGTGCAGCAAGAGATGTTTCTCAAAAGAGGAGTTTCACTTTAAGTGTTCGTACAGTCCCCGGGTGCAATCGCATGTCTCAACATCTTCGGGTAAGTTAAACCCATAAACTGGCAGCCACTTTTCCAGTTTGGACACACGAAATACTTCACTATGCACCGGTAGGAATGGGTGGCACTGCTCTTGCGGCTGCCGTGTAGCCTTGCCCAAGTATTAAAAAGCCGTGGGAAGGGGGAAAAAGAACGGAACAGAGAAAGAGAGAGAACGAACGAACGAATTTTTTATTAACGAGGGTAATGGAATAAGTACAGTACTTTTTTTCATCCAGCCCTCGGGCAAAACAAAACAAAACAACAACAACAAAGACAATCCCCAAGAGAGAGAGAGAGAGACAGACAGACTGACGGACTGACGGACTGACAGACTGGGACAGACTGACAGACAGACAGACAGAGACTGAGACTGACAGACTGAGGAGACAGAGAGTGGCTATTTTGTTTTTGTTTTGCCGGAACTTTTTATCCTCGTAGCCAAGCTTCGGATTTCGACGTACTACGATGTACCGCTGACACTACAAGAACTCGTTGTGGTTTAATTCACAGTACGACCTTGAAAAGGGTTGCCAGACTGAAAGTGTTGTTGTGACTGACTCATACGCAAACGTGCGCATGCACACCGCACGTGCTTTCGGCTCGATCCCGACGTAAACAACCGAGAGAGAGCGAGTCAAAGAGGGAACCACCTGGATGATATTCGCGGCTGGCCTAGCCTAGCCTGCGACCGCTGCATGACCCGGGGAAAACTGCGCCGGTCATTCAGGAAAACAGCTAGCGCGAAAAACATACAGTGTTTTGAGCTTCCGCGTCATGGTAAAAGCTGGGACGGAGTGTTTCGGCCTAGCGCAGAAAGCTCAGACATTTGCATATCCAGGTCAACTTCACAGACGTCAGAGTCAAAGCCGTCTATTTTGACGGGCTTTGGTCATAATCGAACGCCACTTGACTAGATGGGGGAGCGGCCGGTAGGCCTACATCATTTTCCGCATGTACATTTGGAATGCAGCTGCTGAATGACAGTCACATCTTTCATCTCCGACAAATCCTTTGTCTTTGTAGCCGCGTGACTCGCTCTTACACTCAGCATATACACTCAACATATTGAACTGCAGCCGGTATTTCGGGCGTTGGTTTGTCTCAACTCCAACAACATTAATAACAACAACAACAACAACACACACACCACACACTCACACACACACACACACACACACACACACACACACACACACACTGACTGACATACACTGACTCACACACACACACACACACACACACACACACAACACCACACACACACACACACTCCACACACACACACACACTCACACACACACCACACACACACACACACACACACACACACACACACACACCGATTCACTGATGCGCCGCAAAATTTATCTGATGGGAAGAAATCCGTATCATTTTAGTTCCTGCAAATTCAGCGGAAAATTGTGCTTGATATACACAAGTCTCGTGACCCATGACACTGAATAAAGAATAATTGTTGCCTTGAACAATGCGGGGTTGAACGAGTATTCCGGACACTGTGACATCCGGAAACTGAATAGTCGTGCGGCGAGAAAGCGTGACACAGCTCAGTGCAACACCGCTAAACTCAATCAGCCAAGGCCAAACATGGCAGCGCCCGGGCATCGACATACACACGGCACGAAAAAGTCAGTTGTGACTGTAGACCTGACTAGGCGCTGTGCTATTTATCTTGTATTGAACACCTCAGTTCCGTGTTCCGTAGGCTACATGTTTAAACCTGCATATTAATTTAATTGTTAGTTTGATTTCACTGACGGTCAGTCTCAGTCCCAGGCTGTTGCTGCCAAATTCGGTGATTCTGAATCAGTCATCACATTTAAATTTTCGATCACTGAGAGTTCAGTTCGTTTTGGTTTGACTTGCGTGGCCTAACCCGCCCAAAGCACGCATGTTAGACACTTTCAGCCCTACGTCACTTCTAGTCTTTCTTTAGTTGTTCGTACAGCCTACCGACTATGGCCGGACTTGCGTGCCCGCATGTCACGCTATTGCCTTGGTTTGTCCGCGACACACACATGTCCACTGCCCACGTGAGACAGGCCCACAAACTGTCAACTGTTGCGGACGCTGACAGCGCTCTACCGGACCAAAACTGCCCCCCCCCCCCCCCCCCCGGGCACACTTCCTTCTTGCAGCCGGAAGGATGTCGTAAACCAGTGCTTGGAGTTTGATCCTGACATTCAGTGGAATACCGAGGGCGGGCAAGAACCCCTGACGTCTGACCTTGGCCTGGGCGGCGAATGAGTCGCCGAGTCAACACGACGGCTCTGTCATCCGGCCACGTGCTGTGATGGTGAGTGCTTGTTTGTCACACAGTGCAAGCGTGATCACGTGCACACTGACTGACAGCTCGGCACGTAGCTATTATGCAGGGCGGTGCACCGGCGAAGTTGCAGTGTCTTTAAACAGTATCAGTAATAATAGCCAGCTGCAAGTGCATGCACTCAGGTCCACCACATGTTCCGTTTTGCACCCTTGTTTGTTTCTGTTTTTCTTGTCACGTTATACCCGCGACCTGGACGATGGCTAAAGGGACACACGGCCAAACATTAACAGTCGCATACGACAAGGCCGCAGTGAGTCTGCTCGAGAGCGGAGAATATTGTTATATAAAAGCGATCAACAACAACAACAACAACAACAACAAACACACACACACACACACACACACACACACACACACACACACACACACACACACACACACAGGCACAGTTACAGAGGGAGACGAAAGGGGAGGGAGGAAGGCAGAGAGAGAGAGAGAGTGAGGGAACACCGAGACTGAGAATCACACAGAGCTGCTCGTGTCAGTCACGAAAGACATTATTACAAAAATACTTTTCACCCCCAAAGGCGTCTGTTGAAGAATCTTACAAAGCCTGTCCCATTATAATCAGTATAGATCTACCCCCCACAGTCACAATCAACAGTGACGTGACAACAACCGATGACGAAGTCAGACACGTGCACCCTAAACCTTGAAAACGTTCACTGACCCGTATACATGCTGAGCATCAACCACATTCCCAGCGCCCATCACGTCATGGCCACTGCTGACGCCACAGCCTCCAACACCAGTTACAGTTAGTTAATTAGTCATTGGATTTTAACGTCCTCTCGATAGCACAGGGTCACCTCTGGACCAGAACTCTGACAGACGAAAGTTCATTTTCCGTCTGTGCACAAACGAAAGGCGAGATCATGGGCCGGAAATGAACATATATGACATGATAAGAAGACGAGAAAAGAAAGAAAGAAAGAAAGAAAGTAAAAGAAGAAGAAGAAGAAGAAGAAGAAGAAGAAATCTCAAACAACTGAGGATGACTGATAGCGTTCTAATGCTTATTTAATATGACAGTACAAAACGTGCGAGTTTTCGGGGTAAGCCCCTTTTTCAAGCGACAAAATAACAGTTAAACCTTTATTGTTGTTGTTGTAAATTGAAAACAACAACACTCGGAACACACCACAACAGAGCCGGAAAAGTGCATTTTCAATTTTTCGGCGTTTAACTGTTGTTTTATCGATGTATGTAATGTAACCAACTGATGGCCCCTTTTTTTCTCTCCCCCCCCCCCCCCCCCCCCCTTTATACATTAAAAATAAATAAAAAATTATATATTATTATTTAGCTGGCGTAACACCAACATCATTGAAAATGTGCAACATTTTTGTATTTTCTCTCTGTTGCACGCGCGCGCGCGCGCACACACACACACACACACACACACACACACACACACACACACACACACACACACACACACACACACACACACACACACACACACACACACACACACACACACACACACACACACACGCACGCACGCACTCACTCACTCACTATGTGGCTTTGTTGATTGGTACATGGTGGAATGCACGACGACAGAGTCTCTGTGGCAACATCAACATCATCCAAAATAGCTTGCAACAGCGCTTCCATTCCTGTGAAACAGCTGGTTGAAGCAGGTGTATCTGGCTAGCATCATACACGCTTTAGCGGGATCACCATGCAAAGACAACGGCCGTTGAGCTTCCGTCCCTCCGTAGAGTGGACAGAAGTATGATCCCTCCAAGGCCGCGGTCAGTTGCCTTGAAGTGCATGCAATAATGGATAATTATCAGTGTTTTGACGCCGGGCAAGGTTGCCTTGTCCAGAGACACTGCAATGTCGTATCTCTGAGTTGTCCCATGTGGCTGGGAATTAAAGCATGTAGGACCTGTAACATTTTTGCACGCTGCCTCGACCGCAAAAGGTAGGTAGTGTTGCTTAATGTCCTCAGATGTCAGTTGACATATTAGGGACAAGCTGAGACCAATGCCGAAGCATGGTTCAATATAGCTTTACGTCCACGGAAACCAGAAGGCTCGTTAGGACGGACAGCCCGGGACGGCCACCTCGACTCTCACACAGCCCCTGAACTATGTGACGACCGCAAAAAGCGAGCGTTACAATTATATAGTGTTATTGTTTCGTTTTCGAGTCACGGTCAAAATCAACAGCGTCGTCCTGTGGATAGTAGCCCAGCCTTCCGTTTGCCGGAAATGATTTGTTGTGAAAAGCAGATGTTATTTTGTAGACAGACTAGAGACGGGGACACACACACACACACACACACACACACACACACACACACACACACACACGCGCGCGCGCGCGCGCGCACGAACGCACGCACGAACGAACGAACGCACGCACGCACGCACGCACGCTCGCTCGCACACTCTCTCTCTCTCTCACTCACCATGTGGCACTGTTGATTGGTATGTGGTGGAATGCACGACGACACACACACACACACGCACTCACGCACGCATGCACGCACGCACCCTGCACCCACCCCTCCACACACATACACACGCCATCTGTAACACTGTGTTGACTCGTACATGGTGGAATGCACGATGTCAAACAGAGAATACTCACGACTTTTTTTTCTTTTTCTTTTTTTCCTTTTTTGTCAGGCGAGGCGACGTGATTCATACGACCTTGACACTGCAGAGAAACTTGGTTTCTGAAACATCCAAAGCAGCTGCAGTGCTGGGAAACGACTGGTGACCTAAGCGGAGATAAACTGAGTGACGTCACAACTCCAGGGTCGCCGCGAAACCCAGAGGCACCCAACGATCGTTACTTGTGTGTTTTCTTGTTTCACCTAAGTGTTTCGTAGACTGTCTCCGCCATGTGCCTGTGGTTACTCAGGACCCGTTGAGCACTTCTTGGTAATTTATAACATTGGATTTTGATGTCTTGTCAACAGAATAGGGTCACAATCGAACTCTCTCATAAGTAAATACACATCTAAAAACTCGTTTCGTGTCTCCAACACACTCAGTCAAATCCACAAATCTGCCCAAACATAATTGTATTTAAATTTATGAATACATGCACAAAATTAATGCCAAACACAAATCATCGAAGAGATAGCTATAGTCCCTTCAATATTGTCCTTGTTGAGAGAAGAAGAAAAAAAGAGGGGGCGGGGGGGATAAAAGGAGAAGGAGAAAAAAATAAAAGGGGGGGGGGGGGGAGAGAGAGAGAGAGAGAGAAAGCAAGAAAGAAAAGAAGAAGCATGCATTCTGGTATCGCGCACCCTTCCGTCTGATTTACAGATACCAGATTATAAAAACAAAACAACAACAACAACAACCAAACAGAATAAGCAATGGAAAAGGAATCTAAATAATATTACGTTAATGTCAAATACCAGTGTCATATGGCAAACTAGCTGCAGTCCCCTAGCCGCTCAACAATAACACAAAAAGCGTAGCTACTATATCTTAACGCGAATTATTGAAGAGAAGAATGTGTGTGTGTGTGTGTGTGTGTGTGTGTGTGTGTGTGTGTGTGTGTGTGTGTGTGCGTGCGTGCGTGCGTGCGTGCGTGCGTGCGTGCGTGCGTGCGTGCGTGCGTGCGTGCGTGCGTGCGTGCGTGCGTGCGTGCGTGCGTGCGTGCGGGTGGGTGGGTGCGTGCATGCGTGCGCGCGTGAAAAACAAACAAAAACAAACAAACAAACAAACAGAAACAAATCATCTTCAAAATGTAATACAAAATTGGCCGTACTCTCAGCTGCAGATCTTTTGCACACATCAGCTCAGTCAGTTGAAACCACTGAGTGAAGGGGGTACAAACTTGTAGTGGCACCGCCGGTATTCGCGGCCGTAACCCGGCCGGCGACGACATCCCAGTCTCAACAGCTGATTCTCTTACTCTTAGTGCCGCCGGAAGGCGAAACCGGCCGGCCGGTATAAGCATTACAGGAGCAGCTGTGACCTGAACACGCTGATAACGACTGACTCGACAACGTCCTCCAAAAGTTATTTATAGTATAGCGGTTAGGGCGGAAAAACAAGATAATGCAAAACACGTTGTGGTGGTCCCTGACCTCGGCCCGCTGGAACAGCCTAGAGGGTGTAAACTGGTTCAGGTAAGACTGATACTTCTTTTCGGGGACAGCCAGTAAAATAATGGGATGTCTCGTCCCAGCTGAGTTGTAGGGCAAAGTGAGTGTAATCATTGGCGGAGACAGCAGAGGTGCTGTCAGCAGTCTGACTGACATTGCTGTCGTCAGACACCTGGTATCTATAGTTGTCCGTTACTGAACCAGTTTTGTCTACTGGTTGTGCCAATGACGCTACTGGAGTGTCCACTAGTCATCCCAATAATAATAATAATAATAATTTATTCTTCTTATTATTATTATCATGTGCTCATCGACGCCCTGAGCGCTCACATGATACACATTAACCTTTCAAGTCAAATCAAGAAATTCTTTATTCCCTTAAAGGAAAATGTGGGTGCCACACATAAAGAACAAAGACAGTGTACATATGTAAAAGATTAACACTTCAAAAGTATGCAACAACACGTAGTATCGCACACATCACAATATACAATAAACACAAGCATAACCATCACTATTCTCATCCTATCCCTTCACCCCCCCCCCCCCCACCCCCCCACCCCCCACCCACCCACACACACACACCTAAACACGATATTCTATATACACGTAGAGCACAGTCCTACCGAAACAATTTGCATAAGGTATGATATAGGGGGGGAAAACGCAATGAATTCAAACATTTCTGACACAGAAACAGGCCCAGAGCGCTTGTGTAGAATCAACAAACCCATCCTGCGAAACATTCGCCAACACAACAGGTAACTGACGAGTTTGCCTACTGGTTGTACGACTGAAGTTATATATAGTGCATGGCCAATAGTCATTCATTTTCAACCATGCTGCAAAAAACTTTGCTGGACTGAAATTAACCAACCAAACAAACAAACAAAAACAAAAAACAATAAAAAAAACAACAACAACAAAACAACAACAATAGACAAACAAAACTGTTAATGATTTTTTTAAGGGAGGTAATTAGAGATTGAAAGACGTCACATGAGCACAACAGCAAAGACTTGAATCGTCTGCGGTAACTCTCAGCTGGCATGCGAGTAAACACTAAGTACATAAACTCCACAAACCATTCTGCAAAAACGTCGCCGACAAAACAATCAGTGATCAGTTTGCATACAGTTATGACTACGTCATTATGTTGAAACCATTCCGCAAAAAACATCGCCGACGCCACAATTGGCCAGGTTGCCTATTGACTGTACGACTGAAGTTATATACAGTGATGACCACTGGTCATTCATTTGAAACCATTCTGCAGAAAAATTAGCTGGACTGACTATTTTTCATGACTTTTTCAGCCTCCCCTCCCCCCCCCCCCCCCCCCCCCCCCCCCCCCCCCCACACACACACACTCAGGCACACACATGCACACTAGCAAGTCAAGTCGTGTCGCCCTACACCAACTAAACTAGCAATTAACCAACCTACCAATGATAAAGAAATGAATATGTAAACAAAAAATGAACACGTAATTGTAACAGTCGTTTTAAAGCACATTTAGCGTTCCGTTACAACCCAGACGGCTAGAGAGCCGCTTTGGCCTAGCGGTAAGGCGTTAGGCTGGTATGCAGAGAAGGACCTTGGTTCGATTCCGCTTCGGCTCTCCTTTCTCATCAAAACATGTGATTTGTGGACACTGTCTCGTGACTTTGCTCTTGAGAGTTAATGAAAACATTAAAATTGCTCTCATCACTGCCCATCCTAATGCAGAATCATTCTGGCGGTGACAGAGTAGCATTAGGCATAATCTCTTTCCCTCACCTCCTTGGATCTTTTTTTCTTTTCTTTTCTGCTTCTTCTGTTTTTTTTCTTTTTCGCCAAGCACATCCTTGTGGGGCGTTTATTCAGAAACATTCATCCATCGTTACAATATTCCTCTCGCTGACGCATTCACACGTCTTTGTATGATTTTTCTCTCTCACATGTACATCAGTCCCCGCCAGTACCTCTTCGGAGATAACTCGGCGTTAAACAAGTTTAACCAAGGAAACCAGACGGGTACAGCTATTCTCGTTCGCTCGAACAGGGCACCAGAGCAATGTTACGAAACTCGTGACCTTCGTCTCTGTTAACCCAGATATTACGTGTTTGTAAAGAATTGGCAAGCTGCCGCTTCAAGTAAAATGAACGCCGTCCTAGATCTACTACACGCCTCTTCCGGTATCAGCCAATCGCCGCGCACGGATCGGTGGTCGGTTATCTGCATTTCGACAGGTGGGAGGGGCGTAGGGGTCTGTCATAGCAGGTTCTGCGTGTCCAACTACCAGTACACTTAGCGTTGAATGTCGGTCAGGTTCGCGCACTCTACCAGCTGTAAAAGTATGAACCTTGATGATAATACAGTACTGTGACCCTGGTTCTTCGTGGTATCCGTTTTAAGAACCCCGTTAAATGTGATCGACATGAGTATTTTTTTTTAAATATTTCGTTTAATGTCGGTCGGACACACGACCACTTCAGCCACTGCCAGTAAATATCTCATGATTTTGTCCATTCACCCTTCCAGACAGTGCTGACACGACTATTATTATCAGGTCATTGGGATCGGAAGTTGTCGGCTGCCAAACCACAACCTTTCTGAAGAGAAAGGAGAGCCGAAGCGGAATTAAGCCGAGGCTCAGCCTAATGCCTTACCGCTAGGCCAAACCTGGCTCACGAAACAACAAATCATCAGTGCTGCCCAAGTTTATAGGTAATAAAAAACAGTAACTTTCTTTACAAACGTCCTACAGTTAGAAATGGCCGAAACGACTTTAAACGGTGAGGGTTACTGTAGGCGACTTAAAGCTTTGTTAAGCCAAGTCACACTGGATTTGTGACCAGGTTACGAGCTAGGTACGACCGAGAGAAGAGGGAATCGTGGGGGAATCGCAGAAAGAGCGTACGACTGGTCGTAGAGGTCGTGAGTAATCGCTAGAGGCAAATTAGTCGCAGCAAGGTCGACGGTCATGTTCAAAACTCGGTTTCGGCGATTCCAAATCGCAGGAGGTCGCAGACGGGTCGTATATGGTCGTGCCACCAGTCGTGCCACCAGTCGTGGCGATCTACGATTGGTGGTGGCTAGACCGGTCGCACGATTGGTCGGCCGCGCGACCGGTCTTGCATCGCATATAAAAAGGCGCTCAGTCAAGCGTCAGTATCAAGGTTCCAGGCGAGATCAAAAGATCAAGAGATCTAGAGGAGGGAGGTGGAGCTGGACCTTCAAGTTAGCCCAGAAGAGATCATGAGTAGGGAGGTGGAGCAGGGCTGCGAAAGTTGGACTTCTTTCGCTTCGAGTTGTCCTCAACAGCAGTGCAACGGACATTGTCCTCGTGACTCTGCCCAAGCACAGCAGTTGAAACAGCAATTGCGCAGTGCACTAGTCGCTGGGCAATGGCGGGGGACACCGCCTTAACACTTTCATTGTTCTGGCGGCTGTCCACGGTCTCTCCAGTCTTTTTCGAGAGGTATCCGCGGTCGAGCCATCACTCTTTCGTCCGCCCGCCCCCCTTCCCCCCACCGTCCCCGTCCCTAATAAGCCATCTCGCTTCTGTGGACGTAAAGCAAAATGGACTCAGTATTCTTTCAACTTCCTGACAGAGCAGTGCTGAAGAAATGCCGCCCAAGAAAGGCAAAGGAAGGGCGAAGAGGTCACATCCAGATGCAGAAGTTGTGGCTGCCGAAGGGCAAGTGAATGTACATGTAGATATCCACCCGGCTCCCACTGCAGAGGACATGCCAGCAGAGGCCGTGAAACTATTTTCCTTTCAGCAGAGGCCGTACCACCCCCAGCAGAGGCCATGCCACCCTAGAGAGCTGTGATTTATCGTGCAACCAGTCGTGGCAATCTGCGATTGGTCGTGCAACCGGTCGTGACGATCTGCGATTGGTCGTGCAACCAGTCGTGACGATCTGCGATTGGTCGTGCAACCAGTCGTGACGATCTGCGATTGGTCGTGCAACCAGTCGTGGCGATCTGCGATTGGTCGTGCAACCAGTCGTGGCGATCTGCGATTGGTCGTGCAACCAGTCGTGACGATCTGCGATTGGTCGTGCAACCAGTCGTGGCGATCAGCGATTGGTCGTGCAACCAGTCGTGGCGATCTGCGATTGGTCGTGCAACCAGTCGTGGCGATCTGCGATTGGTCGTGCAACCAGTCGTGGCGATCTGCGATTGGTCGTGCAACCAGTCGTGGCGATCTGCGATTGGTCGTGCAACCAGTCGTGGCGATCTGCGATTGGTCGTGCAACCAGTCGTGGCGATCTGCGATTGGTCGTGCAACCAGTCGTGGCGATCTGCGATTGGTCGTGCAACCAGTCGTGGCAATCTGCGATTGGTCGTGCAACAAGTCGTGGCAATCTGCGATTGGTCGTGCAGCCAGTCGTGACGATCTGCGATTGGTCGTGCAACCAGTAATAGCGATCTGCGACTTGTCGTGCGACTACCTATGACTTCTCTTGCGATTAATCTATGGAATCGCAGCATCAGTTGTACGACCAGTCGTAAAAGCAATCGTAGTGTGTGACCGCAATGACAGGTCGTAGACAAACTTGGAGACTAGTTGTAGCCGGGCCAAATCGCCAACAAGCATGCGACCTAACAATCGTACGCTCCGGTGTTACTGGGGCTTTACTGTGTTTGTGTGATGTCTTTCGAGCGCTAATGAAACTCGGCAGTCTGCTTATTTTAAACGATGGTTTGCTGTTATCAGCTGCTGCAGTTATTGTTGTTTTACAGCTTTGGGTTTCTGTTCCACAGCACCACTACAATTAGAATCTGATTCAAGTAGTTAGATCTAATCTATAATTTTGCATAACATACTGGCTATGACGCACCGTTCCTATTGCGTCACATACCACGAAGAAGGCAACCAGAACACCGCACGAGCTGTCGAGCAGAACACAAGAATTATGCTAAAAAGGACCCCTTCTCTGACTTCTGGGAGCTTTTTAACTCTATGGACGTTGAAATGGTGATGGTGTGTAGCCTATATGATCTTTTTGCTTGCGTATACACACGAAGGACTTTTGTAGAGTCGCCACAGAATTTGACTCCGGAGAGATCTCAGGGCGGACGCAAGGCCCAGTATGTAACGATCACCTCTTTTAATTCAGTAATCAATCCCCCCTCCCCAGTTCCCCCCCTCCCCCCCCCCCCCCACCCTCTTTTTTCCCTTCTTCACATAAACGCCTTTGACAAGTAAGAAATGGACGGTTATTTATGAGAAAACGATGAATAATCGTGTAATTCAACTATT
>JABMCL010003525.1:657500-687500 GCA_018857735.1 Alviniconcha marisindica | reverse complement strand
GCGTGATTGAGCTGGTAACTGAAGACGTCCAGGGTTCGAATCCCCGCTTCGACGCAGCTTTCTCTTCAGAGCTTGTGGTTTGCGAATATCATCTTCTGACTATGCCCCCCACCCCCCTCCACAATTAATGAAACATTAAAATGGCACTCATCGTCTCCCATCTTAATGCAAAAACTGAATCATTCTGGTGGTGCGTTAGGTATAGTGCCCCCTCCACCCACCTCAGTCCTGGGATCTTGGTCTATGCCAGTATCTCTGAGGAGACAACTCGACGTTAAACAAATCTAAAACCCGTTCTTTATTGGGCAGACTGTTAGTTCGCCGAACATACTTCGGACAGCTCGACGAACTATACCTCGTTTAATTGAGCTCAGACGAACTTTTAGTTCACCGAACATACTTCGGGCAGTTCTTTCAACTATACTTCGTTTCTTAACTTTGTCAAGTTTTTTTTGTTTTTTTTATAACATTTTCCATCTCGATGTACATTATGTGTGTATGCTTGTTCAGCGCTTTGAGCCGCAGGGTAGGCGCTTTACAAATTTCCATTATTATTATTATTATTAACTGGCTTGACTTAATTGACTTGCCCTGTCAGGGATGATTAAATATATTGATTTGACTATATTTGATTATAATGAGACGCAAGCTTCGGGCCGAACTTGCGGCAGAAGCGCAGCTGACAGCATGATCCAACTGAAACATAGGCTAAAGTCAAGTCAAATCAATATCTAACTACTATATCATTCATATAGACAAGACCAGAGACAAGGCTGCGCCTCCCACAAGTCAACAAATAGGCCAGTTCCCTCCGAAGCGAGTGAAATATGGACACCGTCATCCATTTTTATTTTTATTTCTAGTCTCTCTTCCTCTTCTTGCTTTACGAAAGAACGAACGAGAACGGCTGTGCGAAGTTCACTGACGTGCTGATGCGGCTGGCACAAGGAAGAATGGCGGCCACGCTCCAAGTTTTGCTGTCCGGCACCCGACCTCCAAACCCTGCCATAATTAGAACAGCTCTAGAGAAATGTACTCACCTATACGACGAAACGCAAGGAACAATTAAACACAAGCACTTTCAACAGAGAGTCTTCGTCGGGTATAAGAAGATAGAATTTGAAATAATAAAAGAAGAAGGAAGTAAAGAACTTAGAAGAAGACAGACAAAGAGTTGATGTAAAACAATGTTAAGTATACGTAGATTTAAAACGACGTCATCAAAATGACGAAAATTAGGAGGAGCTATAATTAGTCACCCTAGTGAAGGGGAACTGGATCCTTAACTTCACGCATCTGTCTACCGAAATCGCCCCAAAGTCTCACGCTGTCAGCGCTATCCGTAAAATTCGCGAAACGTTTGATGAGTACTAAGACTATGGAATCAACATTATTAGCCTACATTAGAATCAACATTATTACACTGGAATCAAAAATCACACACACACACACACACACACACACACACACACACACACACACACACACACACACACAACACAATAAAACAAAATTAAAAATCATAGTGTCGAAGCACGTACATAAATATCAGGCGCGCCTGCCCCGGTTAACAAAAAGAAAAAAAGTTCCAGTTTCGCTTCGAACGAGTTTGGTTTTATTTGTGGTGACGTAAGTATTGTGAGAGACTATAAAAGAAACGCCTGGTATAACCAGACTTGTTTGTGACAAACGTACTGCATTTGGGTACAAAAACAAACAAACAAACAAAACCCTGTCAGTTAGCTCACAGTTTTTGGATATCTATGGCGTGGCTGAAAGAAGGATATTGTGAACCGATGCTTGGTTTTTGCTGGGTGCATTCACGTGAGTCACATATGCAGTCTACCCCGTCTCTCAAATGTTTTTCCAATGTATCCTGTGAAACAGTTCTAATGTTGGTTACTTAGTTAGAGTAAGACAAATCAAGCCTTTAAGAAACAGCCAGGTACAGTTTCAAACAACTTCGAAGAACAGCGCTAACTGACGTTTTCAGCAATATCCCCTGCGTTTGAGCAGATACGTAATCGGTTCAAGTGGTGCAGCAGAACTGTTATTACCTGCTTTTGAGCATATAATTCTGTAAACGGTTCAATTGGTATAGCAGGAATTCAACTGTCCATCCCTTCACCCGTGCTGCAAACTAAGCTTGTAAGGTCTTCTGCCTGGGGTCAGGTAAAGCAACTTGGTCAAAGTCGGGTCAGTTAAATTCGGCCATGATCTGGGGTTTTTCAGTCTTTCTGTCTTGTTCAGGAGTAGGCGTAGACTGTCACGTAATCATGACGGGCCTGCTGATTATTGTGCTACATTTATAAAGTATCTGCGTACTTCCCCACCGCCGTCCCCGATTGGCTTTGTCTTATCGAAAGGTGAAAACTCGTAATATGACTGATTTGGCCTACTGTTACAACCAGCCCACGTACCTTCTCTCTCTCTGTTGTGTGTGTGTGTGGGGTTTGTGGCCCCCCCCTCTCTCCTCTCTCTCTCTCTCTCTTTTTTGTTTGTTTTGGTTTTTTTTTTTGCAAATTTTTCCCCCCCCCCCCCCCCCGGACGAAAATGTTATAACCCGTTTAAAGTTTTTAATCAAGGGGTTATTTGTTTCTTTTTTTCAAGTTAAAAAAACCCTTTTTTTAAAAGGGACAAAAGGATACAAGAATAAAACACTTGAACCATTTACCAAAAAACAATTAAAAAATTACAAAAAAAGCAATGTTCTTTCCACATTTTCTTTATTGGAACGGTATTTACCCTGCTTTAATATCGGGATGCCAAAAGAATCTGAATAAAACCCCTATTCTTTTACGCCTGTGTAAAACAAGAAAATCTTTCCTGTTTTTTTTTGTGATAGTACCATCAAACTAAATTTGGTTGCAAAAGTTTCAGTTTTTGAAGATCGGGAGAAACGAATTGGCTTTGACCCTTTAACATGCAAATGATATTTCGAATGATACTCTGCTGATTTATATGCATCACCATACTAAAATTTGGCCTAAATATTTCCCAAAAAATTACTGAAGTTCAAAAACCCCGTGACCTTTACCTTGAAAACACTCCAGCTTATGAACATGCACTGTCAAAAAAGTTGGTGCCCAAAAAAATAAGCAGTTCAGAAAATAATTAATATTTGATTGACTAACCAAATTCCCTTACTGTGACCTTGACCTGAAAATAGAAAACCCATTTTTTTCATATAGCTCTGCTTATAAAGTGTCTACCTACTGGGTTTTTAAAAATTTTTAACTTGGCTGTGACATTGACCGAAACAGAAACATTTCATTTGGGCACTTCTTTGTTATGAGATCTATCCAAAAAAGAGTTTTTCAAAAAACCCCTTTTAGAACTAATAAAAAAATAAGTGAAACGTATTTTTTGATTAATAACTCCCCTGGGACCCTTTACCTTGAAGATAGAATCCCATTTTTTTGCATGACATTCCGGGTCATGGTGGGCACCCAATCCCTTTTTTAAAAAGATTTCAAAAAACACTAGCCAGGGGGAACAAATATGTGAAACGTTTTTCCTCACCGCTAAAACCCGGCCCCTTTGAAAAATAATACACCACACAAAACCCCAAAAGGGTAAAAAGGCTTGGGGCGGGTGGCAAAGGCCCCAGTAAGGGGGAAAGGTTAAATTTTTTCCAAGGGTTACAACACAGAAAACCACGTAAACTCCCCTTTGAAGAAATGACTGTAATTTATTTCTTTTTTGAAAAAAACATTAAAAAAATAAAGGGAAAAGGAAAAAAAAAAGTTTTTTTTTTTGTTGTGAAAAAAATAGGGGCACTCAGAAGACACCATCGGTACGTCGAGACATTTATTATCTTTCCTTTGTTTGGAGCTATTAATAACAAGCAACACACAATAAATAACCATTTGTATGTAAGAACTGGCCTCCTTTTTCATGAAACCTGTTTTTATTCAATCATGAACGATTCCAAGGAAATATCTGCGACCAGCTAACCTTCCCAAAGCCATGTCAAAAAATGGCGGCTATGAAAATGTCGCGATTTTTACAAAAAAAGGCTCACAGCAAAAATATGCATTTACCCATTGTGGCATTTCCCTTATTTCTCCAAACACATTACATCAGAAATATAGCGGTAGTTTAAAACGTTTCATATTTTAGTTTAATTTTTATTTCATCGGGAAAGGGGCACCCTCTTTGGTCCAGTTTTCAGGAGAATGACCCATAATATATCATTACTTATGGAAATGCACTCTGAAAATAAACAGTGTCAAACACATAACAGGACTAGGCACAAATGCAGTTGTCACTATTTTCATTCTATCCCTTTACACCAGACAAGCCGTGAAGTAAGGGATCTTCTCCAAGAGTGAGCTTCCAGTGCAGACTCTCTTACGGTGTCCGTACAGCCCCCGTGTGCAATCGCATGCCTCAACATCTGTGCACACGTTAAAAATTCCCAACACTGGCAGCTACACCATTGTTTGGACACACGAAAATACTACACACTCGGATAGGAACGGGTAGCGCTGCTCTTGCGGAAACTACTTGTGCCTTACCCAGGTAAGGCGACCCGAATTTCCCGCAAGGGACAAAAATAGTACCAGAAAGAAAAAGAAAAGAAAAGAAATAGGTTTGATGAGGTATTAAACGACAACGTGGACAGTCTCTAAAAGACGAAGACAGCCAAAGTAGATAGAGTGTGGCTGCTGAAAACTTTCGGCATTGATGACACGGCAACAACGCACTGAAGCTCGTGTAAAAATTCCGATGTGAGCAACATTGTACCAACCCACACTATGCTGATTCGTAGAGACCTCTCAACGTTCAGTCCGTAAGTATCCAAGTCATGCTACAGCACGTTCAAATAAACACGCAGACACAACTTCGTCACGTGCGTCACTATGTCGTCTGCTCGCCGGGTTGTCACGTGACAGGCTTTGCGCGGCCTTGACTGAGTCGTCTGTGTCACACGCCACTCTTCGGTGGTAAGTTCACTTCTACTGTTAAAATTGAACAGACACGGAAGAAAAAAATAAGTAAAAACAAAAATAAAGAAGATGAAAAAAGAAGAAGATACAGAAGCAGTCTGGAGATTAATGAATATTAGACAGATTTTGCTACAAGACTACCATTTTGAATGTTTTCCCTGTTCAGTTGTATGTGTTGTTGTGCTTCTCGCTGTTTGCCTGTAGGGCTACGGATACTGCATCGCACAGAACAATGAACCGAAATTCTTTCTCCTTCGCTCTCTGCCTGTTAGCTGTGTTGTTCGTCTTTTGTCTGTCTGTGTAAATATAATGACAAGAAACGTAGACACAGTTCACGGTAAATGCACTTGATACAACTGATGATGGGACTAATTCCTTGTAATGTGCATTCACCTGCACGGCGTAAAGCGGCTGTCATAGAAAACTGAACGTAGTTTTGCTGACTGTATACAATTCACACGAACAGCTGAATCCACACCACGCAAGATGAGTTAGTGTACGTAGTGTAATAAATAGCTACCGCGATGGCTTTTCTTCGTGGCTTACCGCGAAATAAGAAACACTCGTCTGAGTTTCAAGGTAGTTGCCTACTCGTCAAGACTCGCTGGCTAAGATTTGACACAACTCGAGGGGGCGGGGGGGGGAGATAGAGGTAAAGAGTACAGATGGAGATACTTTGACGTATTTATTTTTATGCATTGTATAATTATGAACAACACACAACAGAAATAACAGAAACCGTACTCACACAAACATCAAACACACATTTTTCAAGGGTTTGTTCCTTCGGTATTGTCCTTATTAAAATATGCATATATGTGGCTAGGACATACTGATACCATATAAATATTGGAAATTTTTCGTTGGGGGGGGGGGGGGGGGGGTGTGTGTGTGTGTGTGTGGGGAGGGGGGGAGCGGGGGGGGTCAGGGATGACCCGGACCAATAGCAGCACAATGACAATGCACTAGAAAGAGCAACAGGGAAGGAAGAAACTTGGATTTCGAGGTCAAGTCAACCGAGCAACAGGGACTAGAGAGGAGATAGAAAGAAAGCAAAGACGGGAAGCATTGACTTGAGTGGTTGACAAAGTAACGGTACTGGACTACGACCTCTCAAAGTGCTGTTGAAGTACTGAACAGGCGGCACGTTGCAACGAATGTAACCCCACCGTAAGTACTGGCCGCCACAGCTTGTTACAGACCTTGCTGGCCTTCTCGTGTCAGTTCTGGGCCATGCGCACAGAAAGCTCCTCCTTCACCACGACTCGACCTCGTGCCGTGTCTTCTCTCTCTCTCTCTCTCTCTCTCTCTCTCTCTCTCTCCCCTTTTCTCCTCTCTCTCTCTCTCTCTCTCTCTCACACACACACACACACACAACACACGCAACAGTCACACACACTCATACACACTCTAACACACACACACACACACACACACACACCACACACACACACACCACACGACACGCACGACAGCCCTACACACACACACACACACACACACACACACACAGAGTCTCCGTGCGTATTGGTGCGCATTGAACCCTCTCAGTGTAAGTGACCTACAGATGCACTCCTGTCCTTAATTGTTGTGTTTAGATGGCTGTACTTGCTTCCTCTCACTCTCCCCTGACGTAACCGTCATGGCTGACTGGGCCGGCGTTAAAACTAAAACCAGTTTGTCCTCTCAGTAACCACAGTCTTACTGACTTGCTCCGGCATGAATCCAAACTCTTTTGTTATCAACGTGGGTGAGATGATCAGTTTTACCCCCTCTGATATGACGTCTCTCTCTCTCTCTCTCTCTCTCTCTCTCTCTCTCTCTCATATATATATATATATATATATATATATATGAGCACAACCGATTATCTGACAACTCCGTGAGCGGTTCGTGGTCTGATTATCGTAGCAACCAGCTGATTGGTCGAGTCAGTCGCTGCTGACGTAAGAAAAAACAAACAATTCACAAAAAACGGGAAAGTCACAGCTGTGGCTGACCCGTTCGAGAAACCTGGTGCTGACGCTGCGAACGCGTCGCTAATTATAAATATTATGAGGGCTGCAGTACAGATCTAGGCTGAGCTATTCATTTCTGCAGGCCTTTTGGATGCTTCGTTTAATGTTCTCTCCTCCTTCTGACTTGGTGAAACGGACTAGAAGACTCCCACCTGGCTGACTGAAGAGATAGGCTACTCCAAGTCCCGAACCGCAGAGGGCTACAATCCAAGCCTCGTTTTCCGACGCCCTTTCTGCCAGATCTGCTGTAATAATTAGTTAGGCTACACAAGGGAGTTAATTAGCGATCGAAAGTCGTCACACAGTTACAACAACAAAGACCTCTGGGCCTCGTTCTGCCGTTTCAGATTTGTGGTTAGGCTACGCTGCTGAACGGACACTTCTCAGTTGTCTGGTCATCGGTCTCCTGAAAAATCTGCTGTCTGCATCTTACCCACTCTGATGTTCCACATCTACACCGCCCATCTAGATCTCTCCGCTCCGTGTGTGTGTGTGTGTGTGTGTGTGTGTGTGTGTGTGTGTGTGTGTGTTAAAGAGAGGGGAGAGAGAGAGAGAGAGAGAGAGAGAGAGAGAGAGAGAGAGAGAGAGAGGTGTGTGTGTGTGTGTGTGTGTGGCAGTGTCACTGCGTGCGTGTGTGCGTGCGTGCTTGTGCGTGCGTACGTGTGCGTGCGTGCTTGTGCGTGTGCGTGCGTGCGAGCGTGCGTACGTGCGTGCGTGCGTGTGTGTGTGTGTGTGTGTGGGGGGGGTGATATCGATGACACTGAATCACTGAAACACAGATCCAGACTTCCAGTAGAGATTTTGAAAATACCGCGTCATTATTATACTGAAGAGAGAAAAAATAAACTAGGATCTATGTATCAGCTTGCTCTGAGGTGTTATATAGTTGGAAAGACCCATACAATTATAATTCTGACTCCGTCTGTGCCCCATGTGTCAGGCAGCATTGTCACCAGTTTACCGACAGTCTCAGTTCACATCACGGTTTGTCCGACGAATCGGCACTATAATCGCGATTCTTATGCAGCATGCACACTAAATGGAAGGTGAGCAGCTAGGCTCCTTCCACTAGTCTTCTGCCTTATCTACAATCCAGCTTAGTAACAGTTTTGCCAGTGCTCATCAGGTTATGCTCCACTATCATATTTTTATATCTTTTACTGGAGTACGTTACTTCTCAGCAAAAATTAAAACACATAATTGTTTTTAACAAAAAAACAAAACAAAAAAAACGGTCACGTCAATTTTTGAGAATAACCCACACACGGTTTCATCGCGAGGATAATTATTACTGGTTTTGCTTGTTCCTAGTGTCTCGGGTTGCATAAGGACAGTGATATGATTCTACCCACTCTACCACCACCCGTCATTCATTATTTGATTCGTGGGTGTTTCAGTCTGCGCAGGAACCAGTCTCCCCCCCATCTCAATGCTCATCAGTGTCCCCGCGTGCACACACACCACGCCCCCACCCCATTGGGCATGCGTGCAGTGCACGCAACATGCGCGTGCACATTGAAGTCAGCCTGCTAGAACCTGACGCCACGAACCAATGAAAAATCTGATGGGCAGGCTCGGACCCGGCACATGCTCTCTCTCTCTGCTCAGTGTTCTAACTAATGTTGCACTGACCGATTTCGCCCCCCCCCCCCCGACCTCATCTCGGTCACGTGACTCTGATTAAACGTGGAGAGGGTGGGGTGAACAAAAAGGGGTGGGGAGGTGGTGTGGGGGGCAGGGTCACAGCTGTGTGAAGGGCATGGGGCCATCCAATGGTCCCAATCTATGGTGACCGAAGCACACCTCTCAAAGCACACCTCTGACTCACCACGTGGTTTTGTACTCAGAGTTTCAAATTCTTCAGTACTCGTGTCACGTGACTGCTTCCATAGCGCTCGGCCCGTTATAAATGTTGCTGCATCTCTCAGACTGAGATAGCACTGCCTTCTGCCAGACCAATCGTCTTATGCACTTCTGCGCCAGACGGCGAAAGAAAATCTCTTCCAGTCAAACCGTGCCATAATACTTAAAGGCCTCGTGTCGAATAGGCTACCCGGCTGTTGATACTGACGGCGTACATTATTGTTCTTGACAACTTCAATCTCAGTGACAGCCATGGATTCTTCAACGGAAGGACAGCTTATCAGCATCGACGTCACCTCTGTGAGGAACAGCAGTTTCTGGGACAACGGTGATTCTTCTGGTAAGTAGTTTAATCATTAATAAATACCCCTGCGGTAATCTTGAACTGACTTTACAGTAGTTTACTGATTTATTCCTGGCTGTTTTCGCGATGTTGTTTACCTGGGCGGCTGTAATTGGCATATTGGATTTCCCGAAAAATACCATCCGGCGCACATTTTTTTCTTTTTCTTGAGATTTAAATGTATTAAATGTCTACCCAACCAGGTGGTGAGTGTTTTCCCTGCCTCCTTCACTGATTCACGAAACGATGCCGGCAGCTGTCAGAACTGTCAGAACTGACCGTAATGAAGTTTGTTTGTGACGTGCCGCAATAAATATTATATATCTAGTGTATAAATAAAAACGTGAACCAAAACTAAAAAAGGAAAGAAACCATATGTATGCCTCCCGTAGCTGTATTGGCAGGCGCGACTGAGCCGTGGCTATGAACACCAAAAAAAGTGTTATTAAGGCTATACCGGCTACTGACATGTCCCTAACACTAACCCCGACCCTCCAATTCGGCGAACACTAGTCTTGGTCTAAATGTGAGATGCCGTAAGTCTGATATGCTTTTATTCATGAATACGGCCCTCGGGAAAATACAAAAGGCCAGGACTGGATAAATCACCGGAAATTCAAACTTATCCTGTGTGTGTGTGTGTGTGTGTGTGGTGTGTGTGTGTGTGTGTGTGTGTGTGTGTGTGTGTGTGTGTGTGTGTGTGTGTGAAGAAGTAAGCAATTTTCCTAGACACTGCTGAATAATCGACGTCCGCCGGGTGACAGTAAATTACAAGCCATACCGAGAGTGAGAAACGGTGAAACCCCGAAAGACTAATCTTTCATCCCTTAGTGGACTAATTACATAGTACTATAGCCGACAGATTCACATAGAAACTAGTTGTAATTCGCAGTGTTCGCATCGTGGTGTGAGTAGTTACATGGAGTGCTGGATATCCACGGTGGCGAATAGCCAAATTTGGATTTCTTCCGGCCGCCCGTCATTGTTGGATTTGAGTAAAACAAACATTGAAAAAACAAAACGAGAGCGAAGGAACTGATTTTGTGGTCTTCGTGGGGGGTTTTCAGTCGTTTTTGGCACATTTAAATTCTATGAGCAGCCTGTCATCCCCTCTGCCGCACTATTTCTATTTTGTTTTGTGATTTATTTTTCCATCTCAGTTGTCCTTCTTGTAGTTCAGTAGTCTTCCTTGTCCGTGTCAGAGTCCGTCTTCCTCCATCTGACTGACTATTCATCTCAGTTCTTCCTCTTCTTCGCATCCTTTGACTGGCTTGGTTGTGCTGCCATATGAAAACCTACAGTAATAAATGGGCACTGATATATGTGTCGTGTACACTCCATCTAGGCAGCTTCGTTCTTCTGCAGACGCACGGAGAGTTCACATCCCCGATGTTTAAATTTAAAACCGCTGGCCGACGCTCTTTTTTCTCACGGGTGCTCCAAACCAATGGAATTAATTCTCTTCCCTCTGACATCGGTCACATTAAGTCCACTCAAGCCTTCAGAACTGTGTTAAAGGCTCAGCTCTCCAAACCGCGGTATACCACGACTCATTTCAAATTGTCTTCTTTCTCTTGCTTTTACGTTTTTGTAGATCTCGTAAAGCGGTGGGCTGACCCTTGTCGGTGAGATACCGCGCTGTAGAAATCACTACTACTACTACTACTACTACTATAGATCGTAACGTCTGATGTCAGCTGACGTCATTTTGCGAGGCGGAAACAAAGTGACTGACAAGTACATGACAGTTTGCCGCGCCGACAGTAGCTTAATTATCATCTAAGTGTCGACGTCGACTCCGTTAGCGTGGGCAGCTGTTCGGTGTTGTGAGTATCAGCTGTGTGTAATAAAAGCTGAACGTTATTAAAATTACAGTGTTTACGAGCTATAATTAAAAGCAGTACTGCTTCAGACCACCAGTCAAAGGGGCCGGGTCGTTGGGCCCGTTTTGCTTGTTTCAGCTGAGAATGTCGGTAATTGTCTCAGGCTATTGCACGACACGTTCCACCTCGGAAAGTAAGTAAACATTGTGCTTAACGTCCACGGAAACCATGAGGTTTATTAGGGACGGGGAGAAGGGGGGAAGGGGGTATGGAGGTGGGGGAATATGGAGATTATATACCTGTCGCTACGCGGCTGTCACCACAAGAATGACTTCTGCATTAAGATGGGCAGCGATGAGAGCCATTTTAATGTTTCATATTGTGGGGGACAAAGTCACAAGACAGTGTCCACAGACCACAATTTTTGAAGAGAAAGGAGAGCCGAAGCAGATTCGAACCGAGGTCCTTCTCAGTGCTTACCAGCCGAACGAACGCCTTACCGCTAGGCCAAACCACCTCGGAAACAGGGCAAGTCTTTCAATAAGTGAAGACTGACTGAACTTCCGCCGCCACGGTGTCACTTGACCGTATAATTACTCACTATATCTGTGGCCGCTTTGTGTGCCACTTAGAGAAAATGATACATAGAAAAAGACAATGGACTGCCAGGTCTCTCCCTCCACCCCACTCACCGGCCGCTTAACCCTCACTGATCCCCCAGCCGCTTTCTCTCTCTCTCTCTCTCTCTCTCTCTCTCTCTCTCTCTCTCTCTCTCTCTCTCTCTCTCTTCTCGTGTGTGTGTGTGTGTGTGTGTGTGTGTTGTGTGTGTGTGTGTGTGTGAGAGAGAGAGAGAGAGAGAGAGAAGAGAGAGAGAAGAGAGAGAAGAATTATAGTTGTATTTTTGACACCGAAGGATTGAAATGGTTACACAATTTCTAGACGTACGCCGAATGTCCCCCTCTCTCTCTCTCTCGTCAGTCTCTACCGCATGGTGCTGACAAGTACCGTCCGCCTAGGCCACCCACCCTCACCGCTGACACATACACTAGGCTTTTGCCCACGTCTTCACTAAAGTCTTTCGTGGAAAAAACGAACAAGCAAACAAAAAAGTCGACAACCATGATTTGATTGCTCTGTTTGAGCGGCAAACACGGTGCACAAGTATAACCGGCCACATTGAGACATATAATACAAAGATCAACAGCTATTCTAATTTTGAAAACTGAGAGGAGAGAAACGATACCCTGCCCGTGCTTAATCTTGCATAAAAATTTATGCAAGATTAAGCACGGGCAGGGTATCGTTTCTCTTTAATGTTACCACATGTCAGTTGGAGAAGCAGAAATTACAGGGAATGTAACACCAACGGCTGTTACACGTGACAAACGGCGGTTTGCTGCTGTGCGGCGGCGGAACGGTAGCAACATCCGACCGATAAAGAGGGTTGAGCAGGTGTGACCCACATTTTGCACTCGCACAGCTGAGAGTGTAGTGCTGCAAATAGCAATGACTGAGGTACAGCCGCCCTCACACTCACAGCTGATTCGGTGCAAGGCTTCCTCTCTCGTCTCACTCAGGGCTGTTGGTGTTCGGCCCCTCCCCTCTCGTTTTTAACTCTTTGTCAGTTTCTGCACTTTTGTTGTTCGTCGTTTCCAGCTGCACTGCGCGTGCTGGCGAGGACACAATTTGCATAAAATGCACGCGCAAGGCCACACTGAAGCACGTGCGCATCGTCGTCAGTAACTGAACTAAACAGGCCAAGATCAATACCAGTCCAAAGTCCACGCTGCCTTTGTGTTGGAACGGAACCCCTTAAACCTTCTTAGCAGTGGGGGGGGGACAGAGGGAGAGAGGTTTGGTTTGATTTCAAACTGAAGCCGATCCGCGGAAAACCTCAGTAAGTAACTTGAGACTAACTAAGCCCAGTGACATAATCTCGTCAAAATTATGTTTTTGTGTCGACTATTACTAACAGTTTCACCTGCAGTTGACAAATGACATTTTCCAGCTGTAAATTCCACCACTTCATAAAGAGGCTTCGAAAGGGCTGACCCGACACACGCACGGAGTCGCTACTCATAAAGAGATCTGGACGAGTTAGCGATTAAGGCACAGGCCAGACCCGGAATCGAAGAGTTGTAGGTTCGAGTCTCGGTTCGGCCGGTCAGCATGGCCTTCCGTCTCCTCCTCGCCCTCATCCCGGCCTCATCTCCTCCTTAGTTTCGGGTTAATGGGCTCAGTGACTTCCTCACCAACCACGACACGAAAATGTGGCCTGAGAAGGACGATGACGACCTTCAGTGCCTTGGACGATCTCAGCAGGTGACGGATGATCTACAGGTTTGGCTGAAACGGCCACTGCCGACTCCTGTCACACCTCTGTACCCGGTTGAATCTGTCATGCACGCACCAACGTGTGCCCTTGTGGCACTGGCATCCGAACACCAGAACACATCCTCCAGGATTTTCCAACTTACGGACACGTCAGACGTCCAGTCTAACCTGGCCAGAGGAAGTGGAGCTGCAGGTGAAGCTGTGGGGATGGGCAGCAGCACTAAGAAGAGTGTAGATTTCGCCCTCAGACTGGGAAAGTCTGAAGACTTCGCCATCACACAGAGAAAGACTGCAGACTTTGCCCTCATACTGAGAAAGACTGCAGACTTAGCCCTCACACAGAGAAAGACTGCAGACTTCGCCCTCATACTGAGAAAGACTGCAGACTTCGCCATCACACTGAGGAAAACTGCAGACTTCGCCCTCACACTAGAAAGACTGCAGACTTCGCCCTCTTACTGAGAAAGACTGCAGACTTAGCACTCACTCCGAGAAAGACTGCCGACTTCGCCACCACACTAGAAAGACTGCAGACTTCGCCCTCACACTGAGAAAGACTGCAGATTCGCTCTCACACCGAGAAAGACTGCAAACTTTGCCCTCACACTGAGAAAGACTGCAGACTTCGCCCTCACTGACACTGAGAAAGACTGCAGACTTCGCCCTCTCACTCAGAAAGACTGCAGACATCGCCCTGAGAAAGACTGCAGACTTCGCCCTCACTCCCACTGAGAAAGACTGCAGACTTCGCTCTCACATGGAGAGAGACTGCCGACTTCGACCTCACACTGAGAAGGACCGTTAGAAGACTTCGCACTCAGGGTTGACTGACAACGTGAGCATGGCTTGGGAACGCAAAAAGAAAAGAAGAAAAAAAAGAAGAAAAAAAGATGGTCCTGTTTTCGCGACTTCACTGAATGTCGATTTTTAACAAGCAGGGCGAGAACTGTTAGGGACTGGGAGCCCAGGTCTGCCACCTCGGCTTTCACACAGCTCCCGAGCTGTGAATCGACTGGTAAAACGACTGTGTGTGTATTTCTGATTCCATTCCGGCTGTCGTTAGCGCCCGTAGTGTCCTTGTTTGGTTCGGTTCCCCTTTAAACTCCAGCAAGCACGCACACACACACACACACACACACACACACACACACACACACACACACACACACACACACACACACACACACGTTTGCACGCCGTGTCTGACGTGGTATAGCCCGGTAGACATAATGTGCGGCTTTGTCCTGTTGATGCACCTGTCCTAGTCATTTATAATTATAACTTGGATACATATTCCAGAAAAACATGACAAGATGAAGATGGAGGTCATGTGCTCTACTACAGATGCTGGCGTCGTTACTATTTAAAATGTGGTGCTGCAAAATATGCACACACACACACACACACACACACACACACACACACACACACACACACACCACACACACACACACGCACGCACGCACGCGCGCGCGTGCACACACACACACACACACACACACACACACACACACACGTAAATCTATGTACACAACCCCAGTAGTAAACCCGCCGGGTACTAATTCTGCGGCGGGAACACACAAACACACACACACACACACACACACACACACACACACACACACACGTAAATCTATGTACACAGCCCCAGTAGTAAACCCGCCGGGTACTAATTTTGCGGCGGGAACACACAAAGAGGTGTAAATGGCTTTCCGTCCTTGGTATCTGCCGCCGTCCAATCAAAAGTGTCCTTGTAGTGTTTCGAGGCCTGCGGCGATTAGTTGAATCCCAATCATGGTCGCGCGACGCTCACGTAGTTTGAACGTGAACAGAGAGTGGTGACCGCCTTTATGAAGAGTGTCTGCAGCGATAGAGAGACCGAATTTTGAACTAACGTGCAGAGCTAAATAATGGAAATGCGGTGACATTGTCCACCATTTTTGCCGAGGAGTGCAGGGAGACGTCTCAATCAGCCTTATACGGTATTATTGCTGACTGAGCGGTCGCGTAATGACACGTGATGCAGCGGGGTGTCTGCTCGGTCCACCCGTAACTCTCTCTCTCTCAACTACACACACACACACACGCGCGCGCACGCGCACGAACGCAGGCACGCACGAACGCACGCACGCACGCACGCACCACACACACACACACTCACACACTCTCTCTCTCTCTCTCTCTCTCTCTCTCTCTCTCTCTCTCTCTCTCTCTCTCTCTCTCTCTCTCTCACACACACACACACACCACCACACCACACCACACACGCCGTACGCACACGCACGCACGCACGCACTCACTCACTCACTCACTCACTCCACACACACACACACACACACACACACACACACACACACGACGGTGACTGCGACGTACGACTACGTGTCCCCAACGTGCAGTGAGTCACTGTCTTCCTCACACCGTACCCAGTCAACACAGTCATGCACCTAGATGACATGCATGGCAAGGCCGGGGTGGCCGGCGAAGGCAGCAGTAGGATCAGTAGTGGCGTTTTTTATTTCAAGGCATGTTTGTACATATAACCCCCCCACCACCCCCCCCCCCCCGCCCCATTCTCTGCCCCATCCTCACCCTGTTGGACACACACACACACACACTCAAGCACTCAGCATGCACGCACCCACCCACGCACCCACAAACACACATGCACACACGCGCGCGCGCGCACGCACGCACGCACGCACGCACACACACACGCACGCACACATGCAACGGCTCTTTTATTGGACTGTTCTTACTAGTGTGCTACAAAACTGAGGCAGTCAGATCTTCTTTTTTTCTCTTTTTTTAATTTTTTTTATAAGCATCAACATACGCGTCAGTTCCGACCGACTTTTTTCTAAGCCGCCGAATTTGCTAGATCTGGGCCGATTCTACCCCCCCCCCCCTTCTCCCCCCCCCCCCCCCACCCTCCCCGTCAATCTCTCTCTCTCTCTCTCTCTCTCTCTCTCTCTGTTTAGGGCCATCCTGTTCCCATTTTCCGCCGGATCAGGTCCATTACGTAATACGGAAGTGACCGGGGAAAAAATGTCGAACAGCAAAACATAAAGTTGAAACTACGTATTATATTACCTGAAGACATACATCATAGAAAATGCGTTTTACAATGAAAAACGACGGAAACTGATCACTGAATCTTCGACAAAAAGGCAATTTTTGCAAACTGAAAAATGCACACTCTGCCTATCGGCTAACCAGCCGGTGAGATTTATCTGAGCGAAGACTGATTAGGCCTAATTTTAGTGGGAAGGAGTCGATTCGCCAATTTTTTAGCCCACGACTGAACGAGACTCAAGTTATTAATCCAGTGACTGAGCTCAACTTGCGGAGGGGTGTTAGCCACAATCAGCGACTAGTGATAAATCCAGGCTCCATCACAGCAACTATAATTACAGTATAGCTGTATCAGTATCGCTGTACGGCGGTATAACCGTACAGGCATTTTCACATCAGTTGGTTCGGTGTGCCTTTTTGTGTGTGTAAGTGAGTGTCTTAGTTTTATTATTCGTACAATTACTCCACTGAGTAGACTACCTGTGGAAAACAGTGCAAGCTGACGTAGCGGCAGCCTCAGCCGCGGAGTTCGCAGCGGTTCACTAGTGACGCCGGGTTCGGTCGTAGCAGCGTTAGACATCGGCCAAACCGGCCGCGTGACTGATAATAATTATGTCAGTACTAGAGTCGAAGATACCGTAGCTCGGGCCACGTTCGCAATAAATTCTCATTGTGTCGAAGAAGAATTCGCACAAAAGGAAATTACGTACAGCCGTAGGCCTTGACTCACTTTTTTTCCGCGGCGGCCGGAGCGGCAGCTGACTCGAACTGAAACTTAACTCGAACTTAACTGAACTGACGCAGCGGCATGACGGACAGTATTGCGGAGTAGAGGGCTCAGTAAAAGACAGACTTTACTGAATCAGTGGCGCCAAAGTGCGGAAGAGGAGAAGGAGCAACAGAAGAAAAAGTTTATTTTATATTTTTTATATATTTTTTATATATTTTAAGGCAGAAGACTGACGCAAAATAGCCGCGACTTGAAGTTGGCCACACACACACGCACGCGCGCGGCGGCACGCACGCGCGCGGCGGCACACACGTGCCGGCCGTAGGCGCATTATTCGACTGAGGTTTCCGCCGTTTCAGTAGTTGCTTCGGCGAGTATTTTACTGAGAAATAAAATGGTCTCTTTCACATTATATTTATTTGAGTTTTAAATGTTCCAGACGTCGGCTCAGCTGATGTCGTTATTTCACATTTTCATGCCGGCTTATCGAGATCGATACTCAGTCACAGTATTAGACTGAAATCGAGGCTTACAAAACACGGTCACGTGTAGGTTATGGTGACGGTCTGCTAGTGACAAACCTCTAGCGTCCACCAGCTGACAAACCGCTTTTTCAGCTGCAAGGTCCACCGATAGATAACAAAACTAAGGCCTTGAAGTTGCCACGGGGTTATTGCAGTCAGCAGATTTTTCCCGGCCAGTCGGGTTCAAGTGAGGTAAAGTACTGAAGTAACCGATATTTTTGGTAACTCGGGCGGGGTCAAAAGGCAGAGCCGGCTTGTCTGAGTTCTCTCCCGTAAACATGACCTCTGGAAACTGCCTGACTTTCTTCTCAGCCAATCAGCGCACAGGATCCCAATAACAAACCGAAAAAGCGAAATCGTATAAATACAAGCGGAGCACTTCGGAAAAATCAGAACCTACGACTTTGCCCACAAAACAGATCGTGAATTCAGCAAAAGTGAACTTGTTCGTTGAAGTTTGACTTAGCTTGTTCGAACCAGCGTAGATCTTGGAACTTGTATTCAGTTTAAGTTATTGCAACAGCTGACTGGACTTATCGAGTCTGCTACTGACTGTGACTGTCGTGAAACCAGGACTACCAGTCTAATCTAATTTTTAAAAAATAAAAAATCTTGTGGTTATATTGTCCACTCCTGCATCTTCAACATGCGTGACGTGCACAACCCACTTATGCGCGAGGAATCCGATGGATACTCCTCAGGTTGGTTGAAACTCAGTCGTATTTTATCAAACTCAGTGTTCGCAGCAGTTGGTTAGTTTTTATGCATTTTTATTTTGTTTTCATGTTTTGGTTTTCCGATCTTTTCCTGCTTTCCCCCCCCCCCCCCCCCCCCCCCTTGTGAGCTTGTGTGTGTGCGTGCGTGCGTGCGTGTGTTTCACGGTATTAGTGTGTGGATCCTCCGCAGTTATTTGTGCACGGCCGCAGCCACAGCCCTTTCGGGTTGTGTGTGTAATGTGTGAAGCTTTATTAATAATGGTTTTGCACGTGTGCCAAGCCATTGCGGAATAAAGAACAAGTTTAAAGAAAATAAGTCCAACATTTGGTGTAGTCAACATTTATTTATTTTTAATCGGAAATTTCTAATTATTTTCTCTTGTTTTGCAGATAATTCGGACTTTTCCATGGGGGAGCTGGAAAACGCCCTGAATGAGGTAAGTGCGTGTCTGTTTCTGTTCTAAAGTTTTTGCTTTTGTGATTGTATTTGAATTCATTCACGTAGTTCTCACTCATTACCCGATTCTGTTTGGCCTTAGATAATAAGATAACAGATAATAAGCTTCTTGCTGGTAGAAATCCAGAAACCGGCAATCAAACAGGAAACCAGTTGCAGCGACGATGTAAACATCACGTGATATGCTAATTGAGGTCAAACACCCGAACTCGACCTTGACGCAAGAGTGCCATGCTGTTGTGTATCCGGGTGATTTGTGCAATGGTTGTGATCAAACGGGCTCGGAAGCTGACGAAACATTTGTAGGATTTTGGTCAAAAATGCATCCAGGGAGAGTATTATTTGCATTGCAGTATTTCACAAAGTGTAGATCTGGTTTATGTATACATGTAAACTTTCGTCCAGCGAAAAGATCGTCTGCATTTTCGACATGCCGGCAGCTTGAACTACCTCGCGAGGTTAACTTTTGTTTTTATGATCACCTCTCTGGTTTTCTCTCGTATGACAGTGGAAACGACTACCTTTTGTCAGTTACTAGAATTAACTCTGTACCTCTGCGTGTTTAATATATGTTTCAGTTTTCGCTCTCATATAAAAGTACAAGTTGACTGGGCGTAGAAAACAAACCAAAAAACAAACCGAAGTTGCTTCGTTTTATTCAAATTACTGCTCAGTATTCAGTGTAGATCATATAATATTGCCGATTCCAGTTGTCGACTGTTATCTATATGTTCTCTTTTTTCTCTCTCTTCTTTTCTTAGCCCGACTTTGGCATTCTTTTTGACGTGGATGGAGTGCTGGCTCGAGGAAGCACCCCTCTGGAACCAGCCAAGAGAGCCATGCAGAAACTGAAAGATGCCAACGGACATCTGAAAGTGCCGTGTGCTTTCGTCACCAACGCCAGCAACCGATCTCAGGACAAAGCGAGGCAGATTGGAAACTGGTTTGACATTGAGGTCAGCTTAATTTGATTGCTTAATTTTTAACCTGTGGTTCTGTCTGCCAGTCCCCCTTCCCCCGAACCACTCCCAGTACAGGCTCACTTCCCCACTAGTAGTACTACTAAATAGCATTAGAAGCGCACCTGCTTCTGAGTTGTTTCAATTTAAAACAAACAAACTGTTAGTCTAGAGACCCATTTCTAAAGGCTTGCCAGTAAAAATAATCTTTGTATGTCTTTGCTTTCAGCCATTAGTGTCACATAATAATGCAAATTTCTAGTGATTTTTTAAAAATCTGCAAGAACACATGATTTAATTGATTTAATTTCCTTGCCACTTATAGCCTCTATAATTGTGCAGTCTTCATGACTTGAAATGTCACAAATATTATAAAATATCACAAAAAATATACAAATTATAAAATGAACTGTCACAAATATTATAAAACATCACAAAAATAGAGTATGTACTCAGGTGGAGTCTGTGTTCCTTGTTTTTACACACACGCCAGGTGAGAGTTACTGTAGGTGGCTCAGGTCTTTGCTGTTGTACTTGTGTTACGTAATATGAGCACTAATTAACTCCCTTGTGTGTTGATTCTTCATGACTTGAGTTGACTGTGAGTGTGTTGCTGACTTTTGTACAGGTGTCCCCAGACCAGGTGATTCATGCGCCCACCCCTGTGAAGTTGCTGACAGACCTGCATGACAAACACACTCTGGTCATCGGCCAGGAGCACAGGCTGGACATTGCTGCAGAGTATCCTTTCTCATGCATCACTGACTGATCAGCGTGAAGGGTGCAGGGTGGGGGAAGGGGTATATATATACTAAATTACTATGGAAATGGCACACTGATTTCTGTGGAGACTGGTTAAATTCTTTTCACTGTTTTTCCAAAAGACAGACTTTTTCAAGAGTGTGAATGTTTGCTGTTACGGGGTGTTTGAAAGGGGTTTGGAACTATTTTACATACCTGATGTTATGATGTGTTAAAAGGTAATCTTATCAGATCTTTGTGCCAATTTACATATATATATATGTCTTCTGTTGTGGCATGTTACAGAAGGGTTTTAGGGGATTTTTTTATACCATTTAAAGTACCTACATTTCTGGTGTCTTACTGTTAGAAAAGGATTTGAGAGGCCTTCATACTTTTCTCATGTGCCAGTTGTGTTGTGTTAGGGACATTGGGGAATTTTTCAGATTTCTTGCTTTCTTTCTTAATTAAAAAGATTTTTTTAAAATATATATATATATATGGATGTGATTTAGGAATCAGGTGACTGTTGGAGTCAAGTTGGGTGGGTGGGAGTGGTGGGGAGATGGTATGATCACATCATTGGGCCATTATTCCTTGCTGTCTCTGATTTGTACGAAGCTTGTGTTTGCCTTAACCAGTCTGTAGTCTTGGCTTCCAAAACATGTGCACGCTGGATGACATCAAGGAGGCCTACCCTCTGCTGGACATGGTGGACCATGAAAACAGACTTAAAGTGGTCAGTACTCTTCATCATGTATAATGGGTATCTTTAGCGTCAGCTCAGTAGTAAAGTACTCTTAATTATGTGTAACAGGTATCGTTAGCATCAGCTCAGCGGTAAAGTGTTCAGTAGTCTAGCATAGTTCGGCAATTTGAGAACTTGAGGCGCATCTGTTTTCAGTCTGAGAACAGGGTTATGTTGGTGGTAATCTTTTAAGATGAAACTATTCAATTTTAAGACGAGACAATGGCCATGGTCATTCTCTCTTCAGTTTGAGGACAGTGGCCATGATTGTGGTCATTTACCTCTGTTCAGTTCGAGAGCCGAGCTCAATTGGTCATTACCCTTGCACATCTTTGTGGTATACTGCTCTTTTATTTCTTTTATTGGACCATCTGTTGATTTTATGGACTTTTTGTTGTCTATTTGTAAAAGCAGAGCTGAGTGATTTGCTACTTGAAGAATAAAAGGATGTCAGTAACAGACCAGGATGTTAACAAGTAAACGCAACAATTTCATAATAACCAAAGAGAAAAACAACAAGGCAAAAATACAAACGAGCGCTCTATTTTGTTACAGGCACGCGGTCAGTACAAAGAGAACCCAAACTTCCCGCGTGTGGAAGCTATTCTTCTGATTGGTGAGCCCAACCACTGGGAATCGAACCTTCAGCTGCTTCTGGACCTGCTGCTGACGCAGGGCAAGCCGACAGAGCCCCCCACGGATGTGCACAAAGTGCCACAGATCCCTGTCATTGCCTGCAACATGGACCTTGTCTTCATGGCAGAAGCCTGCATGCCAAGGTAATGATAACAATAATAGTAGATTATTAACAGATCATAACATTAGCAGATTATTAATAGATAATAGTCTAATATATTACTAACATAATAGTAATAATAGATTAAGTTGCATTGCACTCACCCTTGTCAGTGTGATAGGGCACAATAGAAATGACAACTATTATTTTTATTCGTGGCACCCCATCTCCTAGGTGCCCAGGGACTAACAAAGGTATGCAGATGTGTGCATTCATCACATACACACACACGTGTGTGCACATGTACACACACACACACACACACACACACACACACACAGACAAAGGCATACAGATGTGTGCATTCACTGCATACACTCACACACACACACACACACACACACACACACACACACACCACACAACAAATACATGTGTTACTTGTGATGGGTTGGTGGAAAAGAGAGAAAAAAGGCCAGGTCAGTGTATCCCTTGATAGTCCCGTGGTGCTTCGCTAGACATTTTGTTCGTGCAGCTGTTTAGTTTCCCAGCTTAGAATCTCTGGTGAATACACATGGAGTCCAATTGCTGTTGAGAAAGCTCCCTGGGTGTAATAAATCTGTAATGAAAAGGGATCACTTTCTGAAACGTTGATGTCAGTTGACAGTTTCAAAGTTAAGTTGGTGAAGATGCAGGCAACAGTTTCCTTCCATATACATGTACACACACGCACACACACACACACACACACACACACACACACACACACACACACACACACACACACACACACACACACACACACACTCCTTGGAGACATGTGTTAACGTTGTTCTGTATGTCTGGCCTGGTTACAGGTTTGGGCACGGTGCCTTCCTGGTGTGTCTGGAGGCCCTGTACAGGAAGATCTCCGGCCACGACCTTCACTACACCTCCTTAGTGGGCAAGCCCTGTGAGATCACCTACCGCTTCGCTGAGCACACAATCTCCAAGATTGCCAAACGCATGGGCATCACCAAACCCATCAAACGTCTCTACTTCTTTGGGTGAGCATGAACTCTAGCTTGAGCATGAACTCTAGCTGTTCCTGGCTGTGAGATTGAAATGTTCCTTGTTTAAACGTGTTGCCATCAGTTAATTATTTTTTTTAATGGATTTTTGTTTAAAATGGTTTACATCTGGGGGCTGTTCATTGAAGACATTTCAGGGTTCTTGATATGCAATCATAATGTTGTTTCATATGCATAATTGTGGTACAGAATGGGTGGAATAAATCTATTTATTGAGAGTCTTAGAAGTTCAAAATTTTGTCAGTTGTAGTAAATATTTTGTTAAAGACAAGAGATATCTTTTCTTAGCCCGATACAGTGGTAGACTGAAAACTATTGAGCAGTTTGGTTTCATTGTTCTCTTGAAGGAAAAATATTATTACTGAGTGGTTCCAGAAATACTGTTCAAGCAACTGAATTTCGCTTTTCTTGCAGTATATATGTGAATATTTTGCATCTATTTTTCATTCTTCCATCTTTCTTTATGTTCCTACTTTGGAAGAATTGTCTGTGAAAGATTTTTATAGTTTGAAATTAACTGTCTGTTTCTCTGCTCTGGGTGAAACTAGTCCACCATCTTGCTGTCATTGTGAAACTTACCCCCAGTTTCTCTGCCTGTGTTGAACAGTGACAACCCGCATGTGGACATCATGGGTGCTAACCTGTACGATCGCTACATCAAGCGGAACTCTGTCATCTCCCTGAATGGTAATGGCGAGGAAGCTGGCAGCGCCAGTGACGATGCCTGCTCCACCTCTTCTGTCGACTCCTCATCCTCCCTGCCAACATCGAGAGTGATCCCCACCAACGCTGAGCTTGACAAGCAGACAGTGGAGCAGTGCCTGAGCATGCTGGTGGGCACAGGGGTGTACAAGCATGGCACGGAGGTCAACAAGAAGGGACCCGATGGCCAGTACGTCTACCATGGCCACAGAGACATTGAGTATGAGCCCCAGCTCACGAAGCCCCACAAATATGTCCCTGACGTCAACCAGGGCATCGAGTACATCTTCGAGAGGGAAGCCATGATGTCCGCGTGATTGTGGAAAAGGGAATGGAGTGAAAATACAAAAACAATTTCCCAAATCTCTCATTCAGACTTTTGATTTACGTTTACATGCTGACACTGTTTCATTCATTCCGTCATTGTCGATCAGTTTGTTCATTGAGTTCCCTCAAGTTGTTCCTGGCGATGATGACTTGTGGGACGAGATCTTAATATGATCTGCCTTTGTAGTTGTTAGTCTGAACGCAAACATAGTCGCCAGGTCATTCATCACTCATCGTCTCCACGGGACCATTTCGTCATTGGCCACATGAGCGTCTTGGTTGGTTTGGTGCTTGTCTAAGGCCTCAAAAACAACGACCACCTGAATAGGGCATAAGCAAGTCTTTGATGGCTAGGAGTCAAGCCTTCAGCATGAGTGAAGGATGTTTGCTGGCAAAGAAGTACAAACAAACCTTGTGTGACTGGTTTGTGTGATACTGGGTGTTTGAAAATATTAAAAATAAAATTGTGGCTTTGTCCATTGGCCAGAATTTGGTGCTGATATCAGGGGGACATAGGGAGAGAGAGAGAGTGTGTGTGTGTGTGCTCTGTGAGAGTGTAGGCTCACAGTGGGGCAATGAAAATTGTTTTATATTTATTGAAATGTGTATATAATGTGTAAATACTTGAAAGAGAGAGAGAGGAACTTGGTACACAAATTACAAGGCCAAAAGGAAGAGAGTGTCTATTACTATTGAAATGATTTGTTATGATTATGATGTGCTTGGATCAATGCAGTCCTTGAAATGCAGAACAGTTCATTGTGTGTACTGAAGCAAGGCTAAACAGGCATATAGCATGTACAGAATCAGAGTATATTTGTCTTTGGGCCTTCACTGTGATTCGAATGGGAATATATACCCACTGGAATTGGCAAAGTAAAAAATGAGTGTTATAGCAAGGTTTCATTTAATTAAAAAACAGCTTTTGGAAAACAGGTCAGTTTGCCATAGAACAAGTCAATAGAATAATTATCGTCATGTGTAGATTGTTAAAGATAAGAAATGTAGGATCTTCCAAAAAATTACAATGTGATGACAAACTGTAGACATTTATTCATACATTGGGGATGTTTAAAAAGCAAAAGGTTGTGTTTCCTGGTACAACTGCTGAAAGTTGTGCATTCCATTTCTCAGACTCTACAGCATTCTGTGATACTTCTGAAAATTGTCCACTTTTGTTCCTGCCTAGAAAATGACAGTGAATGCTAAAATGTGCTTGACTGACTGTGTGACTGGTTTTGATTTAATTGTGAGTGTTTGGCAAGGGGTGTGGAAGTTTGATAAAGCGGGAAAGTCGTGTGAAGTTTGAATGTAAACTGATGATTGGTCTCACTGACTGTCAGATGTTGTACTGACTTTATCAAAAATGGTGCCGAATTTTTATGCAAGGTGAATTTGTATCATATACAGAGTATGTTTTATCTTTGTCCATTTTGATACAGTTGTCACTGAATAAAACTTGAGGAGAAAAATACAGAGTATGTTTTTAATATTTGTTACTTGACTGAATAAAACTTGAGAAAAATATTTCTGTGTGTGTGTGTGTGTGAGAGAGAGGGGGAGAGAGAGAGTGTGTGTGTGTGTGTGTGTGTGTGTGTGTGTGAGCATGCATGCATAGCCCCAGTACTGCAACCCTTTGGTGTGTACAGGCATCAATCTCCAAAGTGTAAGGAAAGAAACTAACAAAGCACACACACACCATCAACAACAACAAGAAAAAGAAAAAAACAGCACTTGCACTCTCCCTCACACACACGCACGCACACACACACACAACACACACCACACACACACACACACACACACACACAAGTTTATATGTGATTTTATATTTGTATTACATATTTTTGTGCAGCATAACTTGTCTATGTTGTTGTAAACGTAAATGTTTTGGCATTCCTTTACATGTTCTTAAATTAATGAGCCTTATATTAGTTAAGTTGAATTGCCCTGTGAGGGATGATTAAAGTTTTTTGACTTGACCGCACACACGCGCACGCACGCACGCACGCACGCCAACACAACGCAACGCAACGCAACACACACACACACACACCACACACACACACACACACCCCCCACACACACCACACCACACCACAGCACACCCCACCACACACCCCTCACCACACCACACCACACACACAAGCTGAAACTGCATCAGGAAACAGTTGCTGCAGGATAGAATAAAGAGAAAAAAAGCAGTATTGTGCATGTTTTTGCTTTCTTTTAGCGTTATGTTTCAAATTAAAAAATGTGATGTGTTGCTAATTTCGTCACAAACCAACAACAACAAATAATTTTATGAGACTCAAAAGAAAAGAAAGAATGAAACAACAACAACAATCTATAATTATACCTAAAATACAAATAATTTTATGAGACTGAAAAGAAAAGAAAGAATGATGATGATGTAGAGCTTCATGTCCTCGGATGTCGGTTGACATTATTATTAGGGACAAACTGTCACCAATGCCTAAGCATGGTTCAGTGTTGCTTTACGTCCACAGAAACCATAAGGCTCATTAGGACGGGAAGCCCAGGACGGCCACCTCGACTTTCACACAGCTCCTGAACTCTGAGAAAGAATGGTGGTGAAGTGTTGCTTAATGTCCTCAGATGTCAGTTGACATATTAGGGACAAGTTGTGACCAATGCCGAAGCACGGTTCAATAATTCTTTACGTCCACGGAAGCCAGAAGGCTCGTTAGACGGACAGCCCAGGACGGCCACCTCGACTCTCACACAGCTCTTGAACTATCAAGAGAAAGAATGAAGCAACACCAACAATCTATAATTATCCCTAAAATATGAGGAGCAGGTCATGAAAGGAATCATAAGGGATCATAAACACACGATTGAGTACAAGTGTTGGTTGTTGTTGTTTGTTTGTTTGTTTGTTTGTTTGTTTCTGCATCCTTTTTGCAAAAATACTGAAGGAGAAACTGATCAATGATACATCATCTGAACAGGTGATTAGTCATACAAAATTAATTACGTTTACTCGTGCCTATGGGAAACTTGAACGGGTGAAAGCTGGGCATATTCGATTCAAGGGAAGTAACCTAACAAAACTCGCCACTAAACTAAATCTGAAGTAGGTTACCACCCTTGTGTGAAGGAGGCAGTTGGCCTGCATTGAATCCGGTAAAACACACTACAAATAAAACCGCGACCAGAACGATACAAGGAATTAAAAAAAGAAAAGAAAAAAAGTAAGCAAATAAATAAATAAATAATAATAATTGTGTCCTTCTGGCTCACGTTACATGCAAGCACCTTTCAAATACTCTTTTATATTACATAAGTAACTAGAATAAAACAAATGATACTCAAAGCCCCCCAGTCACAGGAAACATCCTTCTCCGAGAAGTAATCACTTCCTCTTCTTACAGAAAGAATGACTAGGCTGCGTCCGTGTGGTGTGTACATACGTGTGAATCAGTGTATGTGAGTGAGTGAGTGAGTGTGAGGTGTGTGTGTGTGTGTGTGTGTGTGTGTGTGTGTGTGTGTGTGTGTGTGTGTGTGTGTGTGTGTGTGTGTGTGTGTGTGTGTGTGTGTGTGTGTGTGTGTGTGTGTGTGTGTGTGTGTGTGTGTGTGTGTGTGTGTGTGTGTGTGTGTGTGTGTGTGTGTGTAGTGTGTGTGTGTAGTGTGTGTGTGTAGTGTGTGTGTGTGTGTGTGTGTGTGTGTGTGTGTGTGTGTGTGTGTGTGTGTGTGTGTGTGTGTGTGTGTGTGTGTGTGTGTGTGTGTGTGTGTGTGTAGTGTAGTGTAGTGTAGTGTAGTGTAGTGTAGTGTAGTGTAGTGTAGTGCACTGAACTAGTATAGATTGATAGCAATGACTACACACAGTATGATAAAGTTAGACTCTCCATGATGTGTCGCCACTGCCGGCTAACAGATACATCCTGCAGTCATCACTGAGCGATAACAACATTGAACAAAGCCGCCACAGGCTTGAGTCAAAACATCTCAGCCACAGTCAGTCTACCTGTCACTGAGTATCAGGGGCATGCTGCACTTTCAAAAGCTTATAACATATAAACAACCAGAGTCTGTGGCCGATTCGCCACGCGCTGGACACCTGGCTGATTCCACGGTGGGTAAAGTTAATTAATCTGCGACCGCAGAACAGTCCAACAGACCACACATTCAGCATCGGGACGTATGCTACTAGTCTAGTCCCAGATACGGTGGAGATTGCTACCAAAGACTTCCTCCTCCACGACTCCATCACTGATCTTGGTATACATGCAGAGTCGGCTCAACACGACACTGAGCGGGCCTGTAACTGACACGTTTTGTCAGCAAGGCACGTTTTGTCACTCCGGCACGTTTTGTCTCTCCGACACGATTTGTCAGCAAGGCACATTTTGTCAACAAGGCACGTAGTTTTGTCAGCAAGGCACGTTTTGTCACTCCGGCACGATTTGTCAGCAAGGTACGTTTCAGTGTCAGCAAGGAACGTTTGGTCAGCAAGGCACATTTTGTCATTCTCAGAGGCATATTTTGCTTCCCCTGCCGGCACGTTTTGTCATTCCGGCACGTTTTGTCATTCCGGCACGTTTTGTCAATTCCGGCACGCGGTTTTGTCACTCCGGCACGTTTTGTCATTCCGGCACGTTTTGTCAATTCCGGCACGCGGTTTTGTCACTCCGGCACGTTTTGTCATTCCGGCACGTTTTGTCAATTCCGGCACGCGGTTTTGTCAGTCACTCCGGCACGCGGTTTTGTCACTCCGGCACGCGGTTTTGTCACTCCGGCACGCGGTTTTGTCACTCCGGCACGTTTTGTCACTCCGGCAAGACTCGAGAACACACCGGCTGCTGAGGAGACTGAGGAATCAGCCATGAATGTAAGTTGTACTGACTGATGGCGCAATACTAATTCGCACGCTGGCAAACTGTAACTGACTTAGTTTCAGTTTATCAGCTTATGACTGTTCAGTGTAGAGTGCGGCTTTCCGTGGTGGTCAGGTGGTGTCACATGTGCGTGGTTGTGTCACTGTATCAGTCGAGGCCCTGATCTCAGGTTCTTCAGCCAGTAACTGATTCAGTGCAACCGGCTGATGCTGATGATCGGTAGGCCGGGGTCACCGTACTCGGACGGACTGAGCGGCTCAGAAACAAAGCCAGTGAGTAGCTATTATTGTTGCACTCTCTAGTTTTATAGAATGTATGCCTGTCACATCGAATCCCCCTTTCAACCCCTCCTTTCCCCCAAATCGCAGTGTGTGTGTGTGTGTGTGTGTGTGTGTGTGTGTGTGTGTGTGTGTGTGTGTGTGTGTGTGTGTGTGTGTGTGTGTGTGTGTGTGTGTGTGTGTGTGTGTGTGTGTGTGTGTGTGTGTGTGTGTGTGTGTGTGTGTGTGTGTGTGTGTGTGTGTGTGTGTGTGTGAGCGCGTGTCTACATGTGTATGTGTGTGAGTGAGTGTGTGTGTTTGCCGCTGTACCCATCTATTTTCATTATTCCTCTAGCTTTTGTTTTGGCCGTTAATGATCTTCCGCTTTTCTCTGCGGGTTTCTCGTTGTTTTTGTTTTGAACTGAAATACGGTGTACGTTTTTGTTTTTGTTTGTCAGTTTCTTTTTGTTGTATGCACTTGTATTTTATGTTTTTATTGTCGTGTCTAACCATTGCCGCGGAATTTGCCAGATGTTCTTTCATTGATGTTCTTTCACCGATGTATCCCCACCTGGGGTTTCTGAAATAAACTACTTGACTTGACCTGGCTGAAACTGTGACTCGTAGCCCGGCAGTGAGTAGCGGCCAGCGCCTACAACTGTGTGACGTATTAATTACTGACTGTTTTTTTTTTTTTTTTTTCGTATACAGAAAAGTCGAACCTCAGGTTGTCAGGTCAGCTTTTTTACTGCCCGCGACTTTGGTG
>JABMCL010003525.1:627500-652500 GCA_018857735.1 Alviniconcha marisindica | reverse complement strand
GGATGAAGGCAGTGACCTTTGGTGTGTTGAAGCTTAGGCTATAGTCTGGATGAAAGCAGAGTGACCGTCTTTGTTGAACTGTTAGCAGCAGTTACAGAAATTAACGCAAACTGACATTCAGCGATTCACGTGTAAAGCTATGCCTGATGTCCCCGTCCGTGGGCTCCATATATGACTCGAAGGAACAGCAGTGCCTAGTATAAACGTCGTCCAGTGAAAACGTTGTCAGTGACCGTGCCTCTTTGGTGTCAGTCGGTCGGTTAAACCACGCGCTGATTCTTTCACTGCTCCGGTGCGCGCAGCAGTTCAGAAACCGAGTCTTCCCTCTACTAGAGGTCCAGTTTTGTTTTTTGTTTTTTTGTTTTTGTCAAGAGTTTACAAGCGTCGTACAGAGACCGCACAAGATGAGAATCCCAAGAGGCGACCCATTGCCTTTCTGGGAAGGTCTAACCTCCACACACTCTTCACACACCCCGTCGGCGTCGGCGTCGTTAACGACAACAACGACAACGACGACGGAACTGACAACAACGACGACGACAGCGTTCTCCTCAACACTTTCCAGACTGATCAGCACCCTGTTCGCGGCAGTGGACCAAAGTTCCTTAAACCTGACCGACCTCGTCGTCGCCGACCCCTCCACCACCAACACCACTACCACCACCACCACCACCACGAGTGGGGTCTTCGTCGTGGACGGGGGAGGCGGTGGAGGAGGAGTGGTAGACGTCAACACCCCTCTCAACGCCCCGGAACCTTCCCTCGACCCGGTGACGGACTTCCCCGGCCAAGGGTTGCTAGGCGACTCGGCAGACCTGTCCGACCTGGGCTGGATCATCCCTACCACCATCGTCTGCATCGCCGCCATGTTGGGCATCGCCTTCGCCTGCTTCTACGGCGTCCGGAAGTTGGAGCTGCGCCTGCTCGGCTGGTTCTACCGGAACTGCTCCTGCTGCTGCGCCCCTGGCGGCGGCGGGGAAGGGAGACGACTGCTAAGGGGAGAGCAGTACGACACCTTGTCGGAGGAGACGGGCAAGAAAGGCCGAAGGGAAACTGTTCGTTTGAGGGGTAAGGTGTACTGCCGGGGTTTGGGTTTTGTGGTGGTGGTGGTGGTGGTGGTGCGGAGAGGGGGGAAGGGGTGGGGTGGGGTGGGGTGGAGGGGCCCTGTGAGGATAGGGGCTGGATCAGTGGTGGGGGTCGGGATGGCGATGGCTGCTGTGAGAGAGTGTTTATTTGGTATTTGTGTGTGTGTGTGTGTGTGTGTGTGTGTGTGTGTGTGTGTGTGTTGTGGCGTGTTTGTGTTTGTGTTGTGTGTGTGTGTGTGTGTGTGTGTGTGTGTTGTGTGGTGTGTGTGTGTGTGTGTGTGTGTGTGTGTGTGTGTGTGTGTGTGTGTGTGTGTGTGTGTGTGTGGTGTGTGTGTGTGTGTGTGTGTGTGTGTGTGTGTGTGTGTGTGTGTGTGTGTGTGTGTTGTGTGTGTGTGTGTGTGTGTGTGTGTGATGTCGTGTGTGTGTGTGTGAGGTGTGTGTGTGTAGCCGGTGTGTGTGTGTGTGTGTGTGTGTGTGTGTGTGTGTGTGTGTGTGTGTGTGTGTGTGTGTGTGTGTGTGGCTGCGGTGTGTGTGTGTGTGGTCGTGTGTGTGATGAGTGTGTGTGACCGGTGTGTGTGTGTTAGCCGTGTGTGTGTGTGGTGTGTGTGTGTGTGTGTGTGTGTGTGTGTGTGTGGGTGTGAGCGGTGTGAGAGGGAGAGGAGTAGGGAGTGGGAGTATGTGTGTGTTGTGTCGTGTGTGTGTGTGGTGTGTGTGTGGAGGTGATGGTGGGATGTGTATGTTGTAGGTTGTGTATTGTTGTAATGCGTCTTAACGTTTCGACACATGTCGTGTTCGTGTTGTAGTAGTAGTATAGAGTAGTAGTAGTAGAGAGTGTAGTAGTGTAGTAGCTGCGTAGCAGCAGCAGCCAGCAACAGTGTGTAGTGTAGTAGTGTGTAGTAGGCAGCAGCAGGCAGCGAGCAGCAGGTGTGCTGTGTAGTGTGAGCAGCGCAGCGCAAGTGCAGCGGCTGCTGTGCGTGAGCGCTGGTGGTGTGTGCTGTGTGTGTGTGTGTGGCAGCGGCGGGCAGTGTGGTAGTGTACAGTGTAGTGTGTGTATGTCGCGTAGTGTGTGCAGGAGTAGACGGCAGGGAAGCAGGGCAGGAGCATGCATATTGAGATAGGTTGTGTATTGTGTAATGTTTCGATCAGAACGATTTCAGCACAACATGTATAGTCACAGAATGATTCGGCCCATTAGATTGCTAGTAGTAGTAGCTAGTAGCAGTAGCAGAGTATAGTATGTAGCAGCAGCAGAGAGAGCAGCAGCAGCAGCAGCAGCAGCAGCAGCAGCAGCAGGTAGGAAATAGTAGCTAGTAGTAGCAGCAGCAGCAGCAACAGTAGTAGTAGTAGTAGTAGCAGTAGTAGTAGCAGCAGTAGCAGCAGCAGCAGCAGCAGCAGCAGCAGTAGTAGTAGTAGCAGCAGCAGCAGCAGCAGTAGCAGTAGCAGCAGCAGCAGCAGCAGCAGCAGTAGTAGTAGTAGTAGCAGCAGTAGTAGTAGTAGTAGCAGCAGCAGCAGCAGCAGTAGTAGGAATAGTAGTAGTAGTAGTAGTAGTAGCAGCAGCAGCAGAGTAGAGTAGTGAGTAGTAGTAGTAGTAGTATACCTCCACGAAATAAGACTGCAAAATAGTTCCCAGATCACTGCAACTAGCAAGAAAGAAGCGATTAACCGTGCCCTGGTCAAACGCAGCAGCGTTATTTTCTTGTTTTGTTGTTGTTATTGTTCTTTTCTCACGATTAATTACTATTGATTAACAAGAGGATAAGCGGGTGCTTGTTTGGAGACTTCGTGTGATCATACAAATGTGTTTTTGTCTGTCGCTATGTTCGGAAGTAATTACTAAAATTCTTTCCGAAAAGAAAAAAAGAAAAAGGCGACGTTTTTTGTACAGTCGTCTTCGTTTTTTTGTTTTTGTTTTGTTTTGTTGTTACCTCTGGCAGAGTTTATGTACCTTGTATTTACACGCATGCCAGGTGAGAGCTACCGTAGGCGACTCAGGTCTTTGTTGGTGTACTTGTGTTACCTATTTTGAGCGCGAATTAACTCCCTTGTGTGTTTGTTGTTGTTGTTGTTGTTGTTGTTGTTGTTTTTGCTTTGTTTTGTTTCGTACAAAAGGATGTGTCTACGTGTTGAACTAAGTGAAGGGATTTATTTCCTTGTCAGATTTCCGAGAGCAGTCTCCATCCTACGGAGTTTCGCGATCTACATCCAAGGAGTACACGCCAAAAAAGACTTTTAACCCTTTCGACGACGACAGCTGAGGTCAGTTACAGAGAAGTCGGGATGTACTTTTGGAGGAAGACCGAACAGGACGAGACAAGAGAAGACGAACAGAACAGCCCCAAAGAGACGAGACAGCAAAGCCTAATTAATTAATACAGAACCAGAGATAATGGCGTATAGCACCCCCCCCCCAAAACACACACACACACCACGCACGCACGCACACATATATACATACGCACCCAAAACCCCACGCCGCGCACACACCACGCGCCACACACACACACACACACACACACACACACACACACACACACACACACACACACACACACACCACACACAACACACACACACACACACACACACACACACACACACACACACAAACACGCGCGCGCACAAACATGCGCGCACACAACCCCAGTTCACATACAAAAAAGAAAGACGGTTTGTTAGATTGAAGTTTTTTCCTGCTTTATTTAGAAAAAAGAATGAAGAAGAAGGGGAAAAAAAAGCATGTTCATTGCCTGACCTGTACAAAGCCACCTGTATGCGAAATCCGCTCATACTATGGGTGTGGGTTGAAACAAAACCCATTCTGAATTAAATGCAACATTAACGATGTACTTACTCTGATGGAGCTCATGTACCTAACTGTGTTTATTTGCATGCCACGTGATAGTTACTGTAGGCGTTTCGGTAGGTAGGTAGTTGCTTAATGTCCTCAGATGTCAGTTGACATATTAGGGACAAGCTGAGACCAATGCCGAAGCATGGTTCAATATAGCTTTACGTCCACAGAAACCAGAAGGCTCGTTAGGACGGACAGCCCAGGACGTCCACCTCGACTCTCACACAGCTCCTGAACTATGAAGGCGATTCGGGTCTTCGTTGCTGTGTTGAGGCGAGGTACGTCGTTCGAGCGCCGATTAGCTCCCTTTGATTGTTGATTCTACACAGGCGCTCTGTCTCTGTCTCATTCTGTTTCGGACAGCAGCGTTCATTTGATTAAGCCGCTTGTCACTTTTTAAATTTTGATCGGTCTCGTCTACTTCTGTCTCAAAAGATGGAAGTTTTAGTGTGTGTGTGTGTGTGTGTGTGTGTGTGTGTGTGTGTGTGTGTGTGTGTGTGTGTGTGTGTGTGTGTGTGTGTGTGTGTGTGTGTGTGTGTGTGTGTGTGTGTGTTGCGGTGGTGTGCGTGCGTGCGCGCGCGTATGTTTGTGTGTGTGTGTGTGTGTGCGTGCCTGCGTGCCTGCGTGCGTGCCTGGCTGCCTGCCTGCCTGAGTGTGTTAACATGCTTTTATTCAGATTGTATGCTTACGTCATACAATTGCAATGCATCATGGAAAAACGACAACAGCACAATGCACATTCAGTACATATAAAGCAAGCACGATTACTTGTGGGAATAACTAACTATACACAGTCAGAGTGTTCAAAACATGGGAGCACAAAATAATAATGATGGCTACTGCCTCGTGTCAAGCGTTCTAAGTACAGAGCTTGTCACGTGCACAGCAGTGTTTCATTACTGTGCAAATAACGTTAAAGCCCGAGAGCGTGAATGGGTGCATACCTTGTTTATTCAACCAATGCTCAGGGTTGAATGAGCGCATGATAAATGTACATTATTATTATAGCTTACAATAGCCGCTTTCAAATGCTTTTCTTTCCTTTTTTACTTTTTTATTTGATTGTGTGAAAAAACACCAAAAAACAACAACAACAAAAACCGAGCTCCTCGGTGCCCCCACACCCCAACCCCAAGTGAACGATTTCTTTCCCCCCCTTTTTTTTTCTGTCTTTTTTTTTCTTTTCTTTCCTTTTCTTTTTACTCTTTCCTTTTCTTTTAACTTTATTTTTATTTTTTAAACTTTTATATTTCATTGTGTCAAGAAAACGAGCTCCTCGATGTGCCTCCTTTGTATTTCATTGTGTCAAAAAATCGAGGTCCTCACGTTAATTCCCAACCCTTCCCCCCCCCCCCCCCCCCCCAACCTCCTTTGTGCTTTGGGTATAATTATATACGAGGCTGCATTTAACAGTGTCTTCTTGAATGTAATCGCAGCAAAAGAAAGTACAGCTATAAAACGAAACCAGTGTTTTTATTTTTTTTATTGTTTGTTTCTGTGCGTGTGTGTGTGTGTGTTGTGGGGGGGGGGGGGGGGGGGGGGGGCATTGTTTGTCTGTGCGTATGCATGCGTGCGGGTATGTCCCATGTATTAACTTCTACATCTGATCGGCTACCGATTCTAGCTCATTATTTCTTGTGACACACATTTCGCTTTTTTTGACAAGTGACTGCAATGACAGGCCTAAGAGTATGAGAGAATGCCGACAGTGAAGGTTTTTTTATGGGGACGGCTGAGTTTTTACTGATCGTTACATTATCACACTTATACAGCAAAATCGGTACACACTTCGGCCAGCTCTTCCACAAAAATGCAAGCGCTGAAGCTGTTTTCGATGATGTGGATGTTGACGCAGAAACACACATACACACACACACACACACACACACACCACACACACACACAACACACCACACACACACACACACACACACACTGTGATACATTCCTTACTCTCTCCTCTCTCTCTCTCTCTCTCTCTCTCTCTCTCTCTCTCTCTCTCTCTCCTCTCTCACACTCACACACACACACGCATGCACGCACGCACGCACGCACGCACGCACGCACGCACGCACACACACACACACACACACACACACACAAAAGTTGCACATTTTCGACGATGTTAATGCTGTAGCAGCTGACTAAAAACAACAACAATAACAACAGCAACAACAAAAAGGGTGGTGGTGGCGGCGGTGGAAGAGCAATAATTCCGGTTGCACGGAGATTTGAACTCGCGATCCCAGGCGTGAGAGTCCGGGGCATTTATAGCCATTTGACCACGGAATTACCTGAGAAACGGGGTCGCTGTTGAGTTTATGAATTATACACCCTCCGTTTGCTTCACACAGCGAGTCGTTCTCTTCAGTAATCTTCCGCGTTGTTGCATTCACCGGCGAATGAGTACGTGTTACCCACAATTTAGGTCACACAGGGAAATTTCGGGGATATTGACACCAAGTTTCACATCTGAACGGGTTCAGCGGTTCAGCGTATCAGAGGGTCGAGTACCAAGTCATTCATGGTGTTCACACGCACGCACGCACGCACGCACGCACGCACGCACACACACACACACACACACACAAGACACACACACACACACACACACACTGAAACAGACACAGAGACTCTTCAGTCCTTCTGTGTACACACACAGACAAAGACTCTTCGTTATCTGTGTAAGACCATGCATCAACATACTATAATTATGTCTTTCAAAGCTTCATTAATTGCCAGTAACAGTACCTGGATACGACTACCTGCACATGACGTATATGCCTGACAGCTATTGATCATTAAAAATGGCTGGTTCCAAAAATAGATCAGGCCTTCCCTTAGCCACATCAGTCAAAGTAAACACACGTACGGCAAGCACTTCCTTTATGAGAAATTGGGCACATGCTGGAGGTACATTTTTCCTCTTTCTATAATGCAGTCACAGTCAAATAAGAATGAGTCTTGCCCCTTTTTATGACTGAGGTGAATACCGTGGCATGACACCTAGAGCACGGCTGTTACTTCAGGTTAGTTTCAGTTCGGTTGCTTCGTTCCTGGTCTACAAGGAATTAAGCAGTATACCTTTTCGACTGGTACAGGACAAGGCCACATACGGTTTGAATGCCGCGTCGACCGAGGTGCAGAGAAAAGCCTACTGGTAAGTAGTTTGTGATTAAAATTGATGTACGCTGTAAAGTAACATTTCGCTGATCATGCTGCATACTAACAGTGTTAATTAAGCCCACTGACCATACGGATGCAGTATAAATGCACGTTTTTATCAGGGTTTTTCCCCCCCCAGGTCATTTGCTTTGTTCCTGGTCTACAAGGAAGCTATTACCTTTGTATACAGGACAAGACCACTGACATACTGTTTGAATCGCTTCACGTCGACGGACGTGAAGCGAAACCGTGCATATAGGTTGTGTAGGTATATAACTCCCACTGTACATGCACCTACCAGTAATTAGTACTCTGTGATTAAAATTGATGTACTCCGCTGTAAAGTCACAAAAATCCGAAACAAAGAATGACTGCCAGCGTTCTAAAACAAGATCTGAAACACATGAAAGGTTTTGTCGCTTGATTATCCGCCGAAGGTTTGCACGTCAGTTGTGTTTTGTCCTAATAAATAGCGTCATTTTGAACCTTTTATGTGTTTTGATTCTGTAAGTAACATTTCATTGATCATGTTGCTACTAACAGCACTTAATTAAGCTCGCTGACCATACGGATGCAATGGGGATGCACGTTTTTATGCCGCTCTTCAGCTTCATGCTTCGAATTCTACCGTGGTCATGATCATCAGTGGTGAATGAAAATGATTACCATCATCATCATCATTAAATGTGATTAATTCTAACGTACATCAATCAAATGCGCTGTTCACACATCATTTGTGACTATGACTTTCGAAATGAGTCGGATATACTGTGTTAAGCCCGTTCTTAACTGGGCGAATGTTTGTTCGCCGAACATACTTCGGCCGGCCAGTTCGACGAACTATGGTTCGTTTCTTAATTGAACTTTTAGTTCGCCGAACATGGTTCGGACAGTTCGACGAACTATGGTTCGTTTCTTAATTGAACTTTTAGTTCGCCGAACATGGTTCGGACAGTTCGACGAACTTTACTTCGTTCTCAACTGGCTTGTAATGAGATGCAAGCTTCGGCCCGAACTTGCGGCAGACGCACAGCAGACAGCATGATCGAAAATGTAGGCTAAAGTCAAGTCAAGTCAAGTCAATATACTTTCATCATCCCTCACAGGGTAATTCAACTAACTACTATCTCATTCTGCGTCCCCGAGACAAGGCTGCGCCTCTCACAAGTCAACAAATAAACAAATTCCCTCCAAAGCGAGTGACTGAAGAACCTAGCGACACAGTCATCCATTTTTATTGTTATTTCTTCTTCATCCACAGGAGAGCTCCTCTGCTCAGTCTCAACCAATCAGAGGCAAAGCCTCGTCGAATAGGGCGAATGTTCCCAGAACATGTTGAGTGAAGCTTTTGGGACCCCGAATATAGCTTTGTCGCAGTTCGACGAATACTCCCAACTAGGTTCGCGAAGAAAAGTTCGCCCAATTAAGAACCAACTAGGTTCGCCGAATACTTCCAACTAGGTTCGCGAACAAACATTCGCCCAATTAAGAACGGGCTTTAGGCCACTTTCTTACTGCGGCTTACTGATTTTCGAAGGGAGCTTCCATTCTTTTAGATTTTTGGTTTTCAGCAAAATCAGATTGCCCTGTCTTTTTTTGCATCAAAAATTACACTCCAATGCACAATTTTTATATAATTTTATGATATGTAAATGTCGTTAAAATGTGTTTTAAACGCGCAGCTGCTTGTTGCTAAGGACTGTATGATGAAAACTTTGTCGATTTCTCGGAGTGAGATGCTGTTGTGGCTGAGATTTCAAAGTTTCATAATAACAAGACCAGTGAACCGATTTTAATAACTTTCGCATCATTTTAAAGAGAATTTGTGCTCTCTACTGTGATATAAATATCTCCAAAAGACAAAAAGTATCTCGCTTTACAGATTGTCCCTAATATGCTCTTTACTGAGCATCTGAGGACATTAAGCAAAAAGATAGAATAGAAAAAGTATCAATCTGACTCATTTGGAAGGTATTAGGGCCACCTAATAAATTAGTGTTCGGGCAAGGATTTGTTTTGATCAGTGGTCAGCGCTCTTTCTCTTACCAGGTTCCAGCTATCTGGAACCAGCTCCCTGTTTCTGTCCGTCACTCTACCATCGTCAGTTGTTTTAAATCTTCCTTGAAAACTTTCTCCTTTCAAAAACCTTTTCTTCAGTCCCATTGTTCTGCGACTTTACGCCGGAGTGTGTTTTGTGTGTGTGTGTGTGTGTGTGTGTGTGTGTGTGTGCGTGCGTGCGTGCGTGCGTGCGTGCGTGCGTGCGTGCTGCGAGTGCGTGCGTGCGAGTGCGTGCGTGCGTGCGTATGTGTGTGTGTGTGTGTGTGTGTGTGTGTGTGTGTGTGTGTGTGTGTGTGTGTGTGTGTGTGTGTGTGTGTGTGTGTGTGTGTGCGCGCGCGTGTATGCCACGGTATGTGTGTATATGTATATATAGCTATTGTTCTCTAGCTGAGGTGATATCTTTATGGTTGAATTCTATACTTAAGGTTCTGTTTGTTGAAATGTATGTAAATGTAGTTTCAGTTTGATGAGTTGTTTGTACAGCGCTGTGTAACAGAATAGCACAATAATTATCTAGTAGTTGTAGGAGTAGGAGGAGGAGGAGGAGCCCTACCCTGAAACTGAGGGGAGAAGGGTGAATACAGTACTGCCTGTACCAGGGTTCAAACCTGCGACATCCTCATCCCGAGTCTAGTGTCTCATTGGTGCCTCACACACAGCTTTTGTTGTTCATAATTTTACACATGCATAAAACGTGTCTTTTTTGCACATACACATCGGCTCGGCCGTTTAAAAGATTAAAGTTTCTTTATCTTTAAACACACCATGTACTCTATGTACATATGTACTTCTTATCTAATGTTCATGACTTCGCAATAGATTTATTTTATTTTTTTCAAAAAGAAGAAAAAGAGAGAGAAAAAGAAACACCTGTGCAAAAAGCGTATCTGGTAATGGATCAGTCAAATTTTAAATCAGACCTGAGTTGACATTAACATAGATAACCTCTCTCTCTCTCTCTTTTTCCTTCTCTCTCTCTCTCTCCTCTCTCTCTCCCCCCCTCTCCTCTCTCTCTCTCTCTCTCCTTTTTTTCCAACACACTTGGGGCGTTTTATTCAAAATAAATATATTTTTACTAATTTTGGTTTTGTATGATTTTTTTTTTTTCCCCCCCCCCCCCTTTTTTTTTGTTTTTTGGGTTTTTTTCCCTTTTTTAAATTTTATAGAATTTTTCCCCACAAAACCACCCCCCCCCCCCCCCCCCCCCCCCCCCTTGTCACAGATACACATTTTTGTTTGTAAGCTTTATCACATTCAGACAGACATAATTATTGGGTACCTTATTTGTTTATCTTTCAGAAACAGCAATGCTTCTAACGAAGATGGGGCGGCAGAGTGTTGATCAGACCTGCACCGGTCGGTTTGCCTACCGCCGTCTGCTTTTGCTGATGGTGGAGACACTTCTTGTCCTTCCGCTGTCAGCTTCAGCACTGCAATGCCTGGGGCAGAAAGGACAGCCCGTGGACTGGTCAGTCCGGCACTCTTCTTGCTGGTGCCATGTTCATGTTGTGTTCTAAACAGCCGTGTCTATTGGGCGATTCAGGCGGGGTTGTTAACTGCCTTGAATTTTGGCCCAGCATCGCTTAAGTCCCTTGGCTGCTTTTACTTCCGGTGCGTACTTTCTTCACACTGGTAGGCGGTGACAGTGAATTTGCGAATTTTACGCTGCCAACTTTAAAGGCATTTTTTGAGGCCCGTAGTCATAATGTGTCTGGAAATAAGCAATAACTTGTTGCTCGTGCTATAGGATGCCCCAAAACGCATATTTTCTACGAACTCGCGATCTTCTGGTCAGCCCAAAAACGACGCAAAGACACTTTTTTTCCCACCCTCCATCCCCTTTCCACGGTAATCTTTGCAACTGCAACAGTATTGGCATTTGTACTGCTTCGCAATTCATCTAGGTTCAACTTCCACTGTTATACACAGCGTGAAGCAACGCCTACTCAGAAATCGGCCCGGAAGTGCGCTGCGACCTCACGCGACTTCTTGCGCAAAAGATTACAAAGCGCATTCACTCTAGCAAACCACTTTGCTGAATCGCCCAATACAAAATACAGAATGTTTCTTGTCTCAGTGTGAATATCAGACAAATCTGCCTAATTTATTGTCACCGCGTACAAAGATACAAGAAACATAACAACATAATACTTAAATATGTACACACATTGTAAAACAAAGTAACCTTTCCCGTGAATTCGTCTGTGGGGCACACACACACACACACACACACACACACACACACACACACACACACACACACACACACACACACACACACACACACAGCCCCCCAAATAGTCAACATTCACACACTCTCTCTCTCTCTCTCTCTCTCTCTCTCTCTCTCTCTCTCTCTCTCTCTCTCTCTCTCTCTCTCTCTCTCTCTCACACACACACACACACACACACCACCACACACACACACACACACACACCACACACCACACACACACACACACACACACACACACACACACACACACACACACACACACACACACACACACACTTCCGCAGAAGGCTATATCCTGGTGTACAGTTCACACATGTCCTCTGTGTTATGTCTGGCAGGTGTATTGTGTACAGAATGTCCATGTTAAATTAGGCACAGGACTGAAGGGAACAAAAACTTGGGGAAGGGTTGGCGCTACGGTAGGGGGTGGGGTGGGAGTGGGGGGTCAATAGGCTGTGTTCTAGTATACAGTTCACGCATATCCTCTGTATTATGTCTCGCAAGTTTATTCTGTACAGAATGTCCATGTTAAATTAGGAACAGGACTGGAACAAGGTTTGGGGAAGGGCGTTTAAATGGCTGGGGGGGTGGGTGGGGGGGGGGGGGGGGCGGTGCAGTAAGCTATGTCTTAATGTACACTTCACACACGTCCTCTGTGTTATGTCTGGCAGGTTCATTGTGTACAAGATGCCCATGTTCAGACACATGCAGGGTACGGAGTTTGGGGAGGGGCTGGCACAGTACTACTTGGACGGTCAACTCTGTGATTCGCCTCCCAGTCAACAAAATGGGTCGTACAATCTACTACACTCTGCAACAGATCTATGCTGCTCAGGTATTACTGTGTTTGCATGCTTGCATATCTCTGTCTCTGTATTCGCCTCCCAGTCAACAAAATGGGTCGTACAATCTACTACACTCTGCAACAGATCTATGCTGCTCAGGTATTACTGTGTTTGCATGCTTGCATGTCTCTGTCTCTGTATTCGCCTCCCAGTCAACAAAATGGGTCGTACAATCTACTACACTCTGCAACAGATCTATGCTGCTCAGGTATTACTGTGTTTGCATGCTTGCATATCTCTGTCTCTGTATTCGCCTCCCAGTCAACAAAATGGGTCGTACAATCTACTACACTCTGCAACAGATCTATGCTGCTCAGGTATTACTGTGTTTGCATGCTTGCATGTCTCTGTCTCTGTATTCGCCTCCCAGTCAACAAAATGGGTCGTACAATCTACTACACTCTGCAACAGATCTATGCTGCTCAGGTATTACTGTGTTTGCATGCTTGCATATCTCTGTCTCTGTATTCGCCTCCCAGTCAACAAAATGGGTCGTACAATCTACTACACTCTGCAACAGATCTATGCTGCTCAGGTATTACTGTGTTTGCATGCTTGCATGTCTCTGTCTCTGTATTCGCCTCCCAGTCAACAAAATGGGTCGTACAATCTACTACACTCTGCAACAGATCTATGCTGCTCAGGTACTACTGTGTTTGCATGCTTGCATGTCTCTGTCTCTGTATTCGCCTCCCAGTCAACAAAATGGGTCGTACAATCTACTACACTCTGCAACAGATCTATGCTGCTCAGGTATTACTGTGTTTGCATGCTTGCATATCTCTGTCTCTGTATTCGCCTCCCAGTCAACAAAATGGGTCGTACAATCTACTACACTCTGCAACAGATCTATGCTGCTCAGGTATTACTGTGTTTGCATGCTTGCATATCTCTGTCTCTGTATTCGCCTCCCAGTCAACAAAATGGGTCGTACAATCTACTACACTCTGCAACAGATCTATGCTGCTCAGGTATTACTGTGTTTGCATGCTTGCATATCTCTGTCTCTGTATTCGCCTCCCAGTCAACAAAATGGGTCGTACAATCTACTACACTCTGCAACAGATCTATGCTGCTCAGGTATTACTGTGTTTGCATGCTTGCATATCTCTGTCTCTGTATTCGCCTCCCAGTCAACAAAATGGGTCGTACAATCTACTACACTCTGCAACAGATCTATGCTGCTCAGGTATTACTGTGTTTGCATGCTTGCATATCTCTGTCTCTGTATTCGCCTCCCAGTCAACAAAATGGGTCGTACAATCTACTACACTCTGCAACAGATCTATGCTGCTCAGGTATTACTGTGTTTGCATGCTTGCATATCTCTGTCTCTGTATTCGCCTCCCAGTCAACAAAATGGGTCGTACAATCTACTACACTCTGCAACAGATCTATGCTGCTCAGGTACTACTGTGTTTGCATGCTTGCATATCTCTGTCTCTGTATTCGCCTCCCAGTCAACAAAATGGGTCGTACAATCTACTACACTCTGCAACAGATCTATGCTGCTCAGGTATTACTGTGTTTGCATGCTTGCATATCTCTGTCTCTGTATTCGCCTCCCAGTCAACAAAATGGGTCGTACAATCTACTACACTCTGCAACAGATCTATGCTGCTCAGGTATTACTGTGTTTGCATGCTTGCATATCTCTGTCTCTGTATTCGCCTCCCAGTCAACAAAATGGGTCGTACAATCTACTACACTCTGCAACAGATCTATGCTGCTCAGGTATTACTGTGTTTGCATGCTTGCATGTCTCTGTCTCTGTATTCGCCTCCCAGTCAACAAAATGGGTCGTACAATCTACTACACTCTGCAACAGATCTATGCTGCTCAGGTATTACTGTGTTTGCATGCTTGCATATCTCTGTCTCTGTATTCGCCTCCCAGTCAACAAAATGGGTCGTACAATCTACTACACTCTGCAACAGATCTATGCTGCTCAGGTATTACTGTGTTTGCATGCTTGCATGTCTCTGTCTCTGTATTCGCCTCCCAGTCAACAAAATGGGTCGTACAATCTACTACACTCTGCAACAGATCTATGCTGCTCAGGTATTACTGTGTTTGCATGCTTGCATGTCTCTGTCTCTGTATTCGCCTCCCAGTCAACAAAATGGGTCGTACAATCTACTACACTCTGCAACAGATCTATGCTGCTCAGGTATTACTGTGTTTGCATGCTTGCATATCTCTGTCTCTGTATTCGCCTCCCAGTCAACAAAATGGGTCGTACAATCTACTACACTCTGCAACAGATCTATGCTGCTCAGGTATTACTGTGTTTGCATGCTTGCATGTCTCTGTCTCTGTATTCGCCTCCCAGTCAACAAAATGGGTCGTACAATCTACTACACTCTGCAACAGATCTATGCTGCTCAGGTATTACTGTGTTTGCATGCTTGCATATCTCTGTCTCTGTATTCGCCTCCCAGTCAACAAAATGGGTCGTACAATCTACTACACTCTGCAACAGATCTATGCTGCTCAGGTATTACTGTGTTTGCATGCTTGCATATCTCTGTCTCTGTATTCGCCTCCCAGTCAACAAAATGGGTCGTACAATCTACTACACTCTGCAACAGATCTATGCTGCTCAGGTATTACTGTGTTTGCATGCTTGCATATCTCTGTCTCTGTATTCGCCTCCCAGTCAACAAAATGGGTCGTACAATCTACTACACTCTGCAACAGATCTATGCTGCTCAGGTATTACTGTGTTTGCATGCTTGCATGTCTCTGTCTCTGTATTCGCCTCCCAGTCAACAAAATGGGTCGTACAATCTACTACACTCTGCAACAGATCTATGCTGCTCAGGTACTACTGTGTTTGCATGCTTGCATGTCTCTGTCTCTGTATTCGCCTCCCAGTCAACAAAATGGGTCGTACAATCTACTACACTCTGCAACAGATCTATGCTGCTCAGGTATTACTGTGTTTGCATGCTTGCATGTCTCTGTCTCTGTATTCGCCTCCCAGTCAACAAAATGGGTCGTACAATCTACTACACTCTGCAACAGATCTATGCTGCTCAGGTACTACTGTGTTTGCATGCTTGCATATCTCTGTCTCTGTATTCGCCTCCCAGTCAACAAAATGGGTCGTACAATCTACTACACTCTGCAACAGATCTATGCTGCTCAGGTATTACTGTGTTTGCATGCTTGCATATCTCTGTCTCTGTATTCGCCTCCCAGTCAACAAAATGGGTCGTACAATCTACTACACTCTGCAACAGATCTATGCTGCTCAGGTATTACTGTGTTTGCATGCTTGCATATCTCTGTCTCTGTATTCGCCTCCCAGTCAACAAAATGGGTCGTACAATCTACTACACTCTGCAACAGATCTATGCTGCTCAGGTATTACTGTGTTTGCATGCTTGCATATCTCTGTCTCTGTATTCGCCTCCCAGTCAACAAAATGGGTCGTACAATCTACTACACTCTGCAACAGATCTATGCTGCTCAGGTATTACTGTGTTTGCATGCTTGCATGTCTCTGTCTCTGTATTCGCCTCCCAGTCAACAAAATGGGTCGTACAATCTACTACACTCTGCAACAGATCTGTGCTGCTCAGGTATTACTGTGTTTGCATGCTTGCATGTCTCTGTCTCTGTATTCGCCTCCCAGTCAACAAAATGGGTCGTACAATCTACTACACTCTGCAACAGATCTATGCTGCTCAGGTATTACTGTGTTTGCATGCTTGCATGTCTCTGTCTCTGTATTCGCCTCCCAGTCAACAAAATGGGTCGTACAATCTACTACACTCTGCAACAGATCTATGCTGCTCAGGTATTACTGTGTTTGCATGCTTGCATATCTCTGTCTCTGTATTCGCCTCCCAGTCAACAAAATGGGTCGTACAATCTACTACACTCTGCAACAGATCTATGCTGCTCAGGTATTACTGTGTTTGCATGCTTGCATATCTCTGTCTCTGTATTCGCCTCCCAGTCAACAAAATGGGTCGTACAATCTACTACACTCTGCAACAGATCTATGCTGCTCAGGTATTACTGTGTTTGCATGCTTGCATGTCTCTGTCTCTGTATTCGCCTCCCAGTCAACAAAATGGGTCGTACAATCTACTACACTCTGCAACAGATCTATGCTGCTCAGGTATTACTGTGTTTGCATGCTTGCATGTCTCTGTCTCTGTATTCGCCTCCCAGTCAACAAAATGGGTCGTACAATCTACTACACTCTGCAACAGATCTATGCTGCTCAGGTATTACTGTGTTTGCATGCTTGCATGTCTCTGTCTCTGTATTCGCCTCCCAGTCAACAAAATGGGTCGTACAATCTACTACACTCTGCAACAGATCTATGCTGCTCAGGTATTACTGTGTTTGCATGCTTGCATGTCTCTGTCTCTGTATTCGCCTCCCAGTCAACAAAATGGGTCGTACAATCTACTACACTCTGCAACAGATCTATGCTGCTCAGGTATTACTGTGTTTGCATGCTTGCATGTCTCTGTCTCTGTATTCGCCTCCCAGTCAACAAAATGGGTCGTACAATCTACTACACTCTGCAACAGATCTATGCTGCTCAGGTATTACTGTGTTTGCATGCTTGCATATCTCTGTCTCTGTATTCGCCTCCCAGTCAACAAAATGGGTCGTACAATCTACTACACTCTGCAACAGATCTATGCTGCTCAGGTATTACTGTGTTTGCATGCTTGCATATCTCTGTCTCTGTATTCGCCTCCCAGTCAACAAAATGGGTCGTACAATCTACTACACTCTGCAACAGATCTATGCTGCTCAGGTATTACTGTGTTTGCATGCTTGCATATCTCTGTCTCTGTATTCGCCTCCCAGTCAACAAAATGGGTCGTACAATCTACTACACTCTGCAACAGATCTATGCTGCTCAGGTATTACTGTGTTTGCATGCTTGCATATCTCTGTCTCTGTATTCGCCTCCCAGTCAACAAAATGGGTCGTACAATCTACTACACTCTGCAACAGATCTATGCTGCTCAGGTATTACTGTGTTTGCATGCTTGCATATCTCTGTCTCTGTATTCGCCTCCCAGTCAACAAAATGGGTCGTACAATCTACTACACTCTGCAACAGATCTATGCTGCTCAGGTATTACTGTGTTTGCATGCTTGCATATCTCTGTCTCTGTATTCGCCTCCCAGTCAACAAAATGGGTCGTACAATCTACGGCCGGTGTTCATGTGTTCATCTCAGGGGAGAGCCTATACATTGTTTCCTGGTTGGTTGGTGTGCAAATAAAAGTTATGTTATAGCAGCCTCTGACTTGTGACTGCTTCCAACCTGCTTCCCTCACTCCCCACCCCACTCCCCTACATAATTATAGCCACTCCGGCCACACTTCCGAACGAAGCTAGGCTAGCGTACTTAAGAAGAAAAACGCAGTCAGTAATAACCCAGGAAATTGTTTAGGCTTGAGACCCTCAACTTTGTGAGGGCCAGATGATGACGCCATAACAGCTCAGTGGGGCAGTCATTCCCGCTGGAGGAAATACGAAAGGCCTTGGAGTGGTCAGTAGGGTTGTTGCCCCTGCAGAACTCTTCAGCGCGAGAGAGCACAAAGTTTCCTCGCGCCGCGGGCAGTTAAAATTGTTCTACATTTGGGTAGCGGGTCATGGTTCAGGAGCTGTGTGAGAGTCGAGGTGGACGTCCTGGACTGTCCGTCCTAACGAGCCTTCTGGTTTCCGTGGACGTAAAGATTTATTGCACCGTGCTTCGGCATTGGTCACAACTTGTCCCTAATATGTCAACTGACATCTGAGGACATAAAGCATCACTTCATCATCATCTTGGGTAGCGGGCCCTAACTGATGCAGTCAGCGTGGTCGACATGCAGACGAATTTTAGTTGCGCGATGTAGATCGGGACACAAAATAAAAATGACAGCTTATTCAGATGTGCCAGTTTAAGGACACGCCAGGCTTCAGTTCAGTGTCAGCCCGGCAGTGACTCAAAATGCAGCCATGCGTGTGTGTGTAAAGTGTGTGTGTATGTATGTGTGTGTGTGTGTGTGTGTGTGTGTGTGTGTGTGTGTGTGTGTGTGTGTGTGTGTGTGTGTGTGTGCGTGTGTGTGTGTGTTCTTGCAGCGACAGCCAAACACAGGAATTGAAACGACAAACCATAATCATGTCACACTCCCGCTCACCATCAGTAACGAAAAGTGATCATCACTGGTCACTGGGGAACGCCGGCGCACTAAGAGTAGGCCTAGGGCCTCCCTGCAGCAACATAGTGCTAGCAAAATTCCATTAAGACACACGTCAGCATTAAACGCGAGGCAATCAATTTAGTCAGTCTAGACTCCGTCCATCCAGTTGTCACGACCTTGTCTTTGCTCTTGATGCAGAATAACAGCATTCTGTACCTGATGTTCAACGATGCGAATCCAGCAGGCCACCGGTCTCGGAACCATGGGCATGCAAAAGGTAACGATGATGATCACCACGACAAACAAATACTACAGGAACACTGTAGAAACAGTGTTGACAATGTTAACGTCAACAGCAGTGGATTGATATATTTAACCACCATCGGCCATTTAACTGTCAGCCATGAAGGTCACATCGGGGGAAAACATAATTCATCAAATCACAAGTAAAAATCTCATCGTTTTTGACATGCATCACCTTTTAGTGACATTTGAAGAGGACTGGAAAAAAAATGAAGTTAAATGAACTGAGAACGTAGAAATTAGGAGAGTAGAAATCGTTATAATCCCTTATTGACAGCTATTTATGATGACATTTTTTTTTTTGGTATTAATTTCTTCACTTTGAGATTAATACCCTGAACTCATATTGCAAACAATAACACACAGAGTCTTAGATATCTGATTTTGTAATGTATGTGATTTTTTTTTGTGTGTGCGTGTGAGTTTGTTTTTGTTTTTTTGTTGTTGCTTGCTTTTGTTGTTGTAGTTGTTGTTGTTGTCTGTGGTGGGAAACACACATACACACACACACACACACACACACACATACACACACACACACACACACACACACACACACACACACACACACACACACACACACACACACACACACACACACACAAACGCAGCAAACCGTCTAAAAACACAAACTGGGCACATATTAAATTATACGCTAATACACTGTACTGCACTACAATTGTTTTATCATGATTAGTTTCGCTCGCTTCTCTCTCTCTCTCTCTCTCTCTCTCTCTCTCTCTCTCTCTCTCTCTCTCTCTCTCTCTCTCTCTCTCTCTCTCTCTCTCATAATTTATGCTTAGTGACCATGCGCTATTCCTCCCTCTTTAAAAAAGAAAAAAGAAACGAAGAATAAACTAAGACTTGGATCAGAAAGTTTCATTGTTTATTTTTGTTCCCTTGCGCGCAATCCTGTGTGTGCGTATGTTTTACCATGCTTTTTTATGAAAGTGTTTATTCATTTTTGTATGTTTTGTTTGTTTCTTTGTTTACTTATATACCATTGATTTGTATATGGGTATTTGCGCGTTGCGTGTTTTTCTTTAAGTTGTAAATCGCTTTGAGTCGTCCACAAACGTAACTGGATGTACACGCCAGAAGTGGTCCTGTCGAAGACGTATCCAATGAAGATCAAGGATTAATATGTTTTCATTTATCACCGTTTAGATGTTGTTCAACTGTTGTGTTGTCCCTTTGAAAAAGGGGTTTACCGGCCCAAAGTCTTTGAGTTAGTAATCTCTAAGTCTCCGAAAGCGCTCGATAAATTCCCTATTGCTATTATTATTCCCACAGGTACACTTGCCTTTGACAACCACTCTGGGTTCTGGCTGATTCACAGCGCCCCCCAGTTCCCACCCAAACAGAAGGATGGCTACCGCTGGGCATACAATGCATGCGAATATGGACAGACCTTCCTTTGCGTCTCGTTTGCTTACAAAAGTCTCGACGAGTTAGGTAAGCATTGAAGGAACACTAAAGGCATTAAACATACCGTCCACATCCGCTGCCCTACGAACTTTATAGGCCAGAACAGCAGCATCATAGGCCAGAAGTGGTCCTGTCGACGACAGTGTCCACGTATCCACTCAAGATCAAGGATAACATCTATTTTCATTTATCACCGTTCAACTGTTGCTCAACTGTTGTTTCGTCGTTTTGAAAAGGGGACTTACCTGCCCGAAAATTCGCACGTGCTTTGTAGCGTCATATTACATTAGCATTCTTTTTAACCGTTTATGTGTTTGAAGCAGACGAACGAATACCCCCCCCCCCCCCCCCCCCACCCCCACCCCCACCCCTGGTTTCTGTAGACGTTAAGCACCATGTTCACTTAGTTAAATGTTGCTTGCAGCCAGGCAACTGTTGTACTACTACCCGAGAGTGTACGACCACTACCTGCCCCCGGCCACCTTGAAGGTCTTCCCCCACCTGGCCTACCTGGTGAACAGCACCCGCATCCACCACCCGCCCTACTTCAGTGTGAGCTCCAACCTCGCCTCCCTCGCTGGCATGCCTCTCACCAACTTTGCCAAGTTCACTTACTTTGGTGCCGGTAAGTCCTTCTTCTTCTTCTTGCGTGCATGAGAGTTATCGCCACGTTTGTCACGTGCTGAGTATCCATCGAGACAACCTGGAAATTTTAAACTTCAGCTATCAACAATAAAAAGGAAGTTACGATCCTCTGTCTACAATTGTAAGTTTGGTTTTTCGACCGCAAATAAGTGTTTACTAGTTGTTGTTTTTTGGTGTGTGTGTGTGTGTGTGTGTGTGTGTGTGTGTGTGTGTGTGTGTGTGTGTGTGTGTGTGTGTGTGTGTGTTGTTGTTGTTCTTGTTGTTGCTGTTATTTTTGTTTTTGTTGTTGTTGTTGTTTTGAGATCTTTTATCGTTTTGGTGTAACTTGCTGACATACATTGTCATCTCGATAACTATAAGTTCAGTCTAATATCACTTATATGAAAAGACTTTAAATAAAAAGGTAGACTGAAGAAGAAGAATTTCTTCTTTTTTCGTCTTATTAATTCTTTCGCCCTGGTATGTAACCTATGTTGACTGATTGGGCGTTCAAGATAAAACCTGTTGCTTATTTTCCACTTTTTCTTCCTTCATCAGTTTGAAGATTACCTCACTTTGAAGGGGTTGAGAGGGGGGAGTGGCGCAGGAAGAGGTGGGGGTGGTAGGTAGGGGGAGTAGCAAACAATTTGTTGTTCGTGTTCTGGTTTGGGAACTGTTCTTGTCAAAGTTTAATACCGTGAGACAGCGTGTAGCACTGTGGTGCATGTGGTTCAGCGTCCAAAGTGAACGTGTTCCAGTGGTGCATGTGGTTCAGCGTCCAAAGTGAACGTGTTCCAGTGGTGCGTGTGGTTCAGCGTCCAAAGTGAACATGTTCCAGTGGTGCATGTGGTTCAGCGTACAAAGTGATTATGTTCCACTGGTGCATGTGGTTCAGCGTACAAAGTGAACATATTCCAGTGGTGCGTGTGGTTCAGCGTACAAGTGAACTTGTTCCAGTGATGCCAACTGGTTCAACATCTGTTCATCCATCCAGTGAATGGCCATGCAACTCTCTGACCCCATAATTAGGTCATCTTGCTCCATGCAGTGTTTCTTCGGTCGTCTGTCTCTTAGTAACAGTCGCCCTGATATAACCGCACTGCTAGACTGGGCGTAAAACACCAAGTTATTATTGTAACAGCTTTGATTATCACTGTGGTGTTGGTATGCGGAAGAGAAGAGGCAGGTTTTCAGTTTTGACTTAAAAGGAGAGAGTGAAGAGAAATGCCTAGCAGAAGGAGGAAGAGAGTTCCACCTGGCAGGTCCGATGTATTGAAAAATAAATCTCCTCCCTCTGCCCCCCCCCCCCCCCCCGCACCCCCCAAGTCTTCCTGACCTTCCTCAGAACACGGAAGATCCGAGCATCCGTAGCTCAGCGAAGAGGGCGAGAAAGAGATTATAGCGATTTGGGTTTGGATGTTGATGTTGATGTTTCAGATCTGTATGATGCGTTGGTGGCTCCGACACTGAAGACAGGACTGTTAGTGGAGACTTGGCAACATGCCGCGCCCTCAGTAGTCCTTCCAAACAACTGTTCCGCAGAGTACAAGGCAAGATTAATATTGATATCCTGTGTGTGTGTGTGTGTGTGTGTGTGTGTGTGTGTGTGTGTGTGTGTGTGTGTGTGTGTGTGTGTGTGTGTGTGTGTGTGTGTGGTGCGTGCGTGCGTGTGTGTGTGTGTGTGGTGCGTGCGTGCGTGCGAATGTGTGTGTGTGTGTGTGTGTGTGTGTGTGTGTGTGTGTGTGTGTGTGTGTGTGTGTGTGTGTGACATGTACAACAGTGTGTAAAACAACAACAAAGCATTGTTGATATTGATAGTAATAATAAAAAATAATAAAAAATAGCGCCTTAGCCCAACTGCATTGGCTCAAAGCACTTTACAAGCAAGGCCAAAAACAAACAAACAATCAAAATCACAATTAAAAAACAACAGCAACTAATCATGGACACAAATAGGTTCCAAACATGGACAAACACAAGGACACATCAACGTAGACACTTCTCACGAATACTTGAAATGGGTGACGCTCAGCATTTTTCAGTCTCGATTCAGTGAGAAAGGTTTCAAGAAAAGGGACAATTTTGAAAACAATGTCGTGTTGTTTTTTGTTTGTTTGTTTGTTTGTTTGTTGTTTGTTGTTGTTGTTGTTGTTGCTGCTGCTGCTGCTGCTGCTTCTGCTGTTGTTGTTGATGTTGTTGTTGTTAAATAATAAAATACTTGAAACAACCGAAGGTTTCTGGGAGGTTTGAGATGGGTTTTGATCCTAAATCTTCAGGAGACAATCTCTGCGATGCATCTGTCTCTACTGTGCAGGTCTACAACGTGAAGGAGGTGGCTCTTCCCGGTGATCACTTATTTAAGGAAACCAAGGATCACTCCAAGTACGCCATTTCTCTCACCTCAGACGGCTGGGTCTGTGTGGGCGGCATTAACCGAGATGTGAGTACACAGGACGAGCGTTGTCGAGGCTAATAATAAAAATGGATACTTAGAGCGCCTAACCCGCGCAGGCCCTAAGCGCTTACATGCTCTTTAAACGCACATATTTTCAAAATTCAACGCATACAGCACGCACGCACGCACGCACGCACGCACACACGCACGCACGCACACACACACACACAAACACACCGTCAATGGTATGGGTAGTAGGACTGAAGAAAAGGCTTGAAGAGAAAGGGTAGATGCACCTCTACTGTACGTGTACGTGTTGGTGAACCTTCTAGTTCTTTCTGCGAGTCGTTTGGCGCTGATCACTGAAAAGGACAGCCTTGTCTGCCTGGAAAATGGAGCTATATCCTCTTTAGTTCCTGCTGATCACTGACAAGGACAACCCATGGCAGTCTGCCTGGAAAATGGAGCTATATCCTCTCTTTTTCCTGCTGATCACTGACAAGGACAACCCATGGCAGTCTGCCTGGAAAATGGAGCTACTGATCCTCTCTAGTTCCTGCTGATCACTGACAAGGACAACCCATGGCAGTCTGCCTGGAAAATGGAGCTATATCCTCTCTTTTTCCTGCTGATCACTGACACAGGCACGAACAACCCATGGCAGTCTGCCTGGAAAATGGAGCTATATCCTCTTTAGTTCCTGCTGATCACTGACAAGGACAACCCATGGCAGTCTGCCTGGAAAATGGAGCTATATCCTCTCTTTTTCCTGCTGATCACTGACAAGGACAACCCATGGCAGTCTGCCTGGAAAATGGAGCTACTGATCCTCTCTAGTTCCTGCTGATCACTGACAAGGACAACCCATGGCAGTCTGCCTGGAAAATGGAGCTATATCCTCTCTAGTTCCTGCTGATCACTGACACACACACACACATACACGCACACACACGCCCGCACGCACACACAACCCATGGCAGTCTGCCTGGAAAATGGAGCTATATCCTCTCTAGTTCCTGCTGATCACTGACAAGGACAACCCATGGCAGTCTGCATGGAAAATGGAACTATATCCTCTCTAGTTCCTGCTGATCACTGACAAGGACAGCTGCGCAGTCTGCCTGGAACATGGAGCTACATCCTCTCTAGGTCGTGCCGAGGGTCGCAGAGCTTGGTCTGAGGGAGGACTGTAGAAGGGACTTCATCGGCCAATGAGTCTTCCTCAGTATTGGCTAACCAAGAAGTGAATGCCGGCATACGATAAACGTTATCACAGGTGCACCTCTCATTGTATGCTGCTTCTCGCCTTCAAGGAACGGGTGTTTGCAGGCGCCGTTCATAAACCAGGATGTAGGTACTGATATGGCAAAGAGGGTCCCTTTTCAGCGGTCGCACTCTTTGCTTCGAAGTAGCGAGGATAAACAGTCACAGGTGCGCTTCCGTGTGCTCGTGTTTCCCAAATCTCTGAGTAGGTGGTAGGATAACTCAGTTCTTACAACGTCAGTCGAAACCGAAACTGAAACGGCCAGGACGCCGCGCAGTACTGACGCGGAGCTTCCCCCCCCCCCCCCCCCCCCCCCTCCCCCCTATCAACTTTCAGTTTAGACTCTGACGGTGTTCATACAGAACTCGCATGCAATTGCATGCATCGATGATCGTGTGCCCGCTCGTTGAAAACTAGTCCCAAACACCGGCAGCCATATACCATTGCTTGGACACACGGAAATACTGCACACGCTACAGTGGCCTAGAAATAGTTATAGCGCTACTCTCGCCGCGGCTGCTAAAATATTTTCAGCTCTGTGTGTGTGTGTGTGTGTGTGTGTGTGTGTGTGTGTGT